>CAMTDV010000023.1:63700631-63870604 GCA_947069175.1 Scalesia atractyloides
TCAAAAAAGTGGCAATATCGATCAAACGGTCGAACGAAAGACATATCGGCCATCCTAACTCATCGTATATTCATCCAGAGAATTAGTTATGCATATTTTTGGATCGGAAATGCACTAATTAGACACCATGTTAATTGTGGTAGTCGAAATCAAAGGCTTCCGGTACTAAATAAATAGTTTCGTTTATTAGCGATTATTACGACAATGAGCGATCTAGCGATGTATCCGTCTTCCAAAACTTATATTGGAGGATCATGTGGAGTAAATACCATGTAACTCAAGTCTTATGCTTAAGATGCTAGAAGATTAACCCTAATCACTATACTTAACATAATTACGAAAATATCTCATATTTTAACATGTGGTAAAAAAAATAAATTACACTTTACCCCCCCTCATGTGGTAAAAGAGGTATACAAACAACCTTGTCGAAACAGATCACCTCAGCATGGTGTTTGGTTAACCAATCCATTCCTATGTTGATGTCAAACTCTCGAGTTGCGTTGGTGTGCGGTCAATGGGAAAAAGGTGGTTATCCAACAATTGGCAACTACGAATGACATAGTCGAGCACAAGGGGTTCACCACTAGCTATTTCCACTATTAACGGTTTTCCTAGTTTAGTTCTAGGCATCCATAGAAGAAAACATGAGGGAAAATATGTGAGATTGACATTGGATAATCAAGAGAGATGTTAAATATATCGACGAAATATAAGGATGGTGGTCATTTTTTTCGTTACTTAAAAATAAACAAACGACACACAGTGACTAATCAAAGTAAATGAGTCTTTATAATGTATCGTGAAGACATGCTTTAGCCTATAAGTGGACACTCACCCCAAGAGTTCACAGGTAAGAGTGACTGGTCCGATAATACGGATTTGTACGAACACTCTAGCCTTAGACAGAAAACTCAGGGTATATGCATCCACCCTTCCAGATTGCACGTGTTCACATTAATAAAACCCAAACTTTGACGGGATTTTGGAAACTTACAAGGCTTTAAGCCAAAACAAATCATCTAAGGATAGATGATTGATTTTCAAAACGAATTTGTAACTTGTGTATCTTTTTTGGTAATCACCTAAGGATAGGCGATGGTATTGTTTTAAGAATCTAAACGTAAGATAACTCGCGTTAGGGTCCTAGGAAGGTTATAGTCTAGGTCAAAACATTACTAATGACCTAATTCCCTATAACCATAAGCGCTAATACTAATTTTTCTGTAACACCCTGACCGTGTAAAACAACGAACCGCGACGGAAACGTCGGGGAGTCATGTCACACTTCCAAACATATCATATTCTTTCTGAACCATATCTCTCTTGTTATCTATCCGTTCTTGCTTACCTTCATAGCGATCAATAAGTGTCAACCATAATTCATGAGCTGAGGTGTACTCTTTAAACAAGTTGTTGTCATCCTTTGATAGAGCCATAGTTAGAGGGATCTTCATTAATTTTGAGTCCGACGGTCACGTTGGATCAATGTTATATCTTCTTCGGTGAAGGTTGAGGGATCTTCATTAATTGTACGAACGTCATCACGAATTACAATAGTGGGGTCCTACAGTGGCAGACATCCATTGAGTATCAAAAACCGCTGATCCTTTCATCTTTAGAGGTTGAGTTATGGTCCCAGTCTCAAGTTCAGCTTGTGCAATTGGGTTCAGTTGATTAAGTGACATTTCGATTCAGTTTTAAGTTCAATTTATTAACAGCAAGATAATTACGCAGGTTAAATTGTAACTAGGCACAAATACGCTGCTAATTACGCTGATATGTGTTACGAGTCTTAATTACGCTGGCCAATCAATTCTAAGTCCGATCAGTCAAATGCGCTCAAGAATTCAATTTCACTGGTTTGAGACCGGCGATAAAAACAATTACGCTGACAGATCAGACACACAAATACTTGGCTAAAACCGTCGAACACCGTGATAAAATCCCAAACGATTTATACCACTAACCCCGAAGTCGCCTTCAGATAAATATGTTGACTCTCCTAATTACGCTAGTTTTAAAGCTGGGGTAGATATAATTACACTGCCTTCAAGATTATCTACATTGCCTTCAAGATTAATTATGTTTCCTTCAAGATTATCTACACTGCCTTCAAGATTATCTTTACTGCCTTCAAGTTAAATACTCCCAGAAGGGTTTTAGTACGAACAAAATCCTCTAATCACCCCTAAACAACCAAAAAACCTTGGTATTTTGCATCAAAATGACCCAAATGATAACATAAACACTGATTAACAACAACCCAATCCTCAAACACACCAAATTAAGCCATTTGAATCTAAAACTTTTGACAAACTTTGAAAAAACTTCAAACCTTGAAAATCTTAACAAATACTAGTCAATTAAGAGCATAAAGGCTCTGATACCAAATTGTGAGTGCTAAAAACTGTCTTGGATCACAATGATGGTGATTGACAAACACCCAAACACCTAATGATTAGGTGTTTGAATAATACTCGTAAGAAAAACAAAAAAAATAAGAAAAACTTAGATGAAGATGAAGAATCTTGTCCAAGATACAATCAAATAATGTTGATAACATTCAAAGATCCTGGATATTGATTAAGATCATGTAAATCAGGACACAAACACAAAGATGATAGTAAAATAACCTTGGTGCAAGAAAATTTGAGCCACAGGATCCATGTCTTGATATATATAGCATCTGACTACCTAGCGTATTTATTAAATACGTTGGGACATTAAATATGCCGCTACAGGTACAATATCCCATAATTACACTTTTAGCCCTTCTAGTTTTACTAACTATTACAATTAAGCTACAAACTATGAAACACAAGTATCAACGGTCTCAAAACGACCTAACACTTTCTGAAGAGTAAGTCTCTCGTATATGTAAGAAATTAGCATTCTTTGTGAGATGTTCAACAACAACCCAAATAGCATCGTGACGCTTCTTCTTTTTGGGTAGTTTGGTTAACAAATCCATGGTCACATTTTCCCACTTCCATACCGGAATCTCCAATGGTTGCAGGTTCCATACGGCCTTTGATGTTCCGCCTTCACTTGTGAGCATGTTAAGCTTTTGGATACAGACTTGACAATGTTGCGTTTCATTCCCGACCACCAATAATTTCCTTTCAAATCCCAGTACATTTTGGTAGCTCCCGGATGAACCGAGTAGCGGGACTTATGTGCTTCTTCCAGTAATAGAGTCTTTGTATCACAAAAAAATGGCATCCAAATCTGGCGATACCTTGTCTTAATCACTTGCGTTTGTTTCAAGCTTGGTCGACAAACCCTTTCGTCCTTTCACCTTTTGGATCATCCGCATTCAATGACTTAGTTTGGGCTTCCGATATTGTTTCGATAAGGTTAAGTGTGACTATAATTCTCAGTGACTTCACTCGGATAGACGACGGATATTCCTTCTGGCTTAAGGCGTCTGCTATAGCATTGGCTTAACCGGATGGTAAAGAATGTCGCAATCATAATCTTTGATTAATTCTAGCCACCTTGTCTCATGTTAAGGTCTTTTTTGTTCGATGAAATATTTGAGACTCTTGTGATCTGAGTAAATTGTGCATTTCGTTCCGTACAAATAGTGTCTCCAAATCTTCAAGGCAAAAACTACAACCGTCAACTCTAAATCATGAGTCGGGTAATTGCCTTTGTGTTGTTTAAGTTGTCTTGAGGCATAGGCAATGACCTTGCCTCGTTGCATCAAGACACACCCAACCCTTGGTGCGATGCATCCGTGTGTACCACTGTTCCTTCCGGTAAGGTCAACACCGAAGAACTTGACAGTTTTCCTTTAGCATTTGGAAAGCTTTCTCTTGTTCAACACCGTAAGAATTTCTCTTCCTTTTTCACCAATCTCATTATAGGCAAGGATATTTTATAGAAATCTTGGATAAATCTCCTATTATAACCGGCTAAGCCTAGGAAACTTTTTACTTCTTTAACATTCTTCGGGGGTAACCAATTAACCACAACTTCTACTTTAGACAAATCTACTAAAATCCCTTTCTCATTAATGCCCAAGAATTTAACCTCCCTGAGCCAAAATGAACATTTGGAAAACTTAGCATATAACTTTTCCTTATAGACTGTCTCGAGCACCACGCGTAAATGATGAGCATGTTCGGGCTCGCTTCGAGAGTATACCAAAATATCATTTATAAATACTATGATAATTTGTGTAGCATGTTTCGGTATACTCTATTCATTAAATCCATAAATGCGGCCGGAGCGGTAGTCAACCTGAAAGACATTACTAATAACTTCTAATGTCCGTAACGAGTTCCAAACGCATTTTTAGCCACATCTTCTTCCCGTACCCGTAACTGGTGATACCCCAAATGTAAGTCGATTTTTGAAAACCAACTTGCCCCTTGTATTTGATCGAAGAGATCATTTATTCTTGGTAAGGGGTATTGATTTTTCACTGTGAGTTTATTGAGCTCATGATAGTCGATGCACATGCGCATCGAACCATCCTTCTTCTTCACAAATAGGACAGGTGCTCCCTAAGGGGATGCACCAGGACGTACAAAACCCTTGTCAAGGAGTTCTTACAATTGGACTATTAATTAATTGTACTTCAGCATGTGCCAACCGGTAATGGGCTTTGGCTACCGGCTTGGCATTTGGTTCCAACTCGATCCAAAATTCTATCTCCCGTTCAGGTGGAATTCCCGGTAATTCATCCGGAAACACATGTGGATATTCATTAAGAATTCTTGTATCTTCTATTCTTAAAGTATCTTGTTTAGTATCGACCACATAGGCTAAGAATACCTCCGTTTCTTGCATGCTTAACCGATTCGACAATGGTACACAGTTTAGTCTTACCCTTCTCTCCCCGTATATACTTACCTGCTTCCCTTTAGGAGATATAACATGAATGATCTTGCTTTCACATAGAATTTCGGCATGGTATTGAGATAGCCAATCCTGCCCACCACTACTTTGAATTCTCCCAAAACCAAGGGATAAGATCGATATCAAATTCTTCGTCCTCAATGGTGATCTTACAATTTTTACATATCTCATGTAATACATAACTCTTGCAATCAGCTATTTCTACTTCTAAAGGTGTGGGCATTCTTTCTATTATAAATGAAGGGGAATGTATAAATTTGCTTGAAACAAATGACCTACTAGCTTTAGTACAAACAATACATATGTAGGTATAGAGTTTAGGATAAATATACCTGATACAACATTCGGGTGAGCCCTTGCCTCTTCTTATGAAATCAAGAACATTCTTCCTTTAACCTTGAAGGTTTCTTCCTTCTTTCATTCCCTCTTTGTTCCTTGCTTGAGTTTTGGTCATTCAGCTTTCACATGGCCTAATTCGTTACCGTTGTAACACACCCTTTTAGGATTGGGACAATTGTAGTATGGATGCCCCTCTTGACCATAGTTGTAGCACCCCTTTCTTCCCATTAAACATTCGCCCGAGTGGAGTTTCCCACATGTCTTGCACCATGGAAATCCTCCATTAGAAGTTTCCTTCTTACTATGGTCGTGAGACTTGGCCTTTTTAGGGGTACCTTGAGTTGTTCCCGTTTCGATTTGACTCTTCTCCCTCGTTCTCTTACCTCTTCAACTCAATCTCTCTATCTCTTTCCCAATTAATGAGATCATTAAAGGTTTCGCATTTAGAAGGGGTGATGAATTCTAGGAACTCAGCCTTTAGCAAATTGTAGGTCTAATTCTAGGATCCAAATGCTCAGGTCTAACTATGAATAACCTAATCCAATCACGTGCGGAATCCGTTTATCAGATCAGGTGACATGTAAAACAAGATTACTTTTCAATTCTATGTTTTCATTCAATTTTAAACTTGTATAACCAGAAAACAACACGAAAGGGCTTTGCCGTATCGTTTGCAAAACTGTTACAGACTCAATGACCACAAACCTATATATAGACTTTCCACTTCGTGCGAACTGATTCACCAACTTCGTACGAACTGAGCTATCTTCGTATGAAGTGACAGTAGCTAACTTCGTACGAACTGACCATGTTACCTTCGTACGAAGTGATCAATTACGAAAAACAGAAAGTAACATTTCAGCCTATTACCAACACAGACTCGACTCGTAGACGCAGATAACAGACATATGTATCAACAAACTCCCCTTGGATGTTACCGTAGTCTCGATCGATCTTCAGTCTTCAAAAACTTTATAACTTTAAACTTTACTTCTAAAGAAATTCTTTCTCGGGTTCTGTCACTCTTCAGTTAGAATAGGTGTTTAGTTTGTTTGCGGAGCCCACTTCATAAATTGAAATCTTCTAATAGAAGCTTTCTTAATCTTCTCATCAATTCTTTATTTCCTTCCAATTCCCTCCTTCCACATCTTGTGTAACACCCCGACCCGAATCGGGCTGACATGTCACTCTATCAAAATTAAAATCAATCTGTAATAAAAGATCCTAATTACATTTTATTACATTATAGAAATAAATAAGTAAATCATGATCTTCAACTTCTGTTAACGCTCCACACTGATTCCCTAAATTTCACGGATTACCTGAAAAACAAATAAGACAAACATACAAAGGAAACTACGGTTGAGCCAAAAATTGCTCAGTAATGGAGAAATCAACAATACAAGTAAAGTTAAAGTAGTGGAAAACAAAACATAACTTACGGAAACCGAAATGATTACTAACACGGGTATGGAAAAAGATGCAGACACAAGACTGATACAAAAACTGATGCATGAACTGATCTAAAACTGTAACGGACACTGATACGAAAACAAAAGTCAGTCATATACATAGTACTGATACTGAACCTAACACAACACCGATTGTGGGGGATTGGTACATTGTTAACCATGATGACTAAAACCAATTTTCTTGTATAAACAAATTCATTTAAAACATCGTTTAATAATGCTAATTTTAATAATATGAGGTACTTAGAAAAACTATTTTCTTATATTGAACATTCGAATTTTATCAAGATATAATAATTTATCATATTAACAGCATATCGCTATTACACAAAGATAACTTATCTTCTAAATTTGAAAATCTTATATTTAAAAGTAGAGCAAGTTGAATAACCTAGATTTCTATACAAAATACTTAATATAAATTTTGAAAACCGATATGGGAAACGATTATAGAAACAAAGACAATACGTTAGTCGAAACGTTTTTTTTAATACCATTCAAAATTCCATGATCTTTAAAAGAATAGATCTCTTAAATTTATTATCTTTAAATAATTGTTTAGATTCAAAATCAATGTTTCTTAATTAATTAAATTTCATAAGTTATTATTTAATTCAAATAACTATTTGGTTAACTTTAAAAGTTTATATTTAATAAACAAAATAATTTAAACAACCCGAGTGTTAAAAATAAAATGATTAAATCTTTATCAGAATTTGATAACTTATCATGAAAACAAAAATAGTTTAAAAAAACCAATACCGAGACAGACACCAGCATGAATACTTAAACAGATTCTGATGATTACAAACACGACATCTGAATCTACGTCGATACTGAACCTGAACCTAAAACACATACTGAGACAACCGATACAATGCTGAGTCAAAACAGATTAACAAATACAAGAGAAAACCAAATACTAAACATAATTAGTCCCAAATCCATAATCATAACAACGACATACTCAGAAACTGACTTATCAGAAACGTAATCCGATACATGATCGGAACCATAACCAGATACATACATAACTTATCATAACGTAATCAGAAACAGAACATATTCACATACATAAACATATTACTATCTTACACGATAGACGTATATCAACATGTTAAGTCCTGTAACACAAAAGCATACACAGGTAGCTAGCTACTCTATGCACCATGCACCCAAAGCCAGAAATAGAGGGGTACACAGGTAGCTAGCTACTCTATGCACCATGCACCCAAAGCCAGAAATAGAGGGGTACACAGGTAGCTAGCTACTCTATGCACCAATGAGATGGTGAGTGTGGCACGCACCCATTATCCCATCCCCCAGAATTCAGAAGTCAGAAACAGAACTAGGATCGATCCATACGCCTTTAAGGGGCCATGTAACACAAAAGCACCTAGAGCTAGAAACAGAGGGGTACACAGGTAGCTACTCTATGCACCAATGAGATGGTGAGTGTGGTGCGCACCCATTATTCCATCCCCCAGAAGTTAGAAATAGAACTAGGATCGATTCATACGCCTCTAAGGGGCCAAGGTGCTACACAAGCGCAAGTCAAAGACGCCGTGATTTTGATTAATCACTGTCATGGAAAGTGTTCGTGTCGTTGACGCCCAAACGACAAGTCAGAAAAGCTCGGATGATAGAGTACAAAAGCTTAGGCCATGTAATTAATAAATATACAACTAAAATTTATCAACAGAAATATGCGACCATGAGTATAAGTCTAAGGTATATCAAGTTATAACATACTAGTAATTAAAATACTAACAATATAGAGCTAACGAACATCTTTCCAAAAAGCTAAAAGAGTATCACAATAACATAATGAAGACTGACCAACGATGACACAATAACAGAAACAATTTATACTATGAAGAAAAAAACAACTGAATATTTACTAACGAGTAACGAACAGTAAAATTGTACTACGATTTAAAAGAAACGAAATCCATACCTTAATTTTAGCAAAGCCAAGCAACACAGAAATCAAATCGTTCCCAAATAGTATATCAACCTACATTCCCGTTATACCCATAATCAGTTTCATAAAAGATCAATACCGTTAACTTGCTCGTTCTTTTAAATTTCACGGCGACAAGGATCTCAGTGTTAACCTTTTATTATTAAAAAAATAATTTCGTGAAAACCAAATAAGATCTGATAAGTTTAACCGAGCAAATACCAGTTAATTAAAAAATGCCTACATTTTAAAGATATAAATCAATTTCTTTCTTTCTTTTTTTCATGTATTTATATATGAAATTACTATATATATATATATATATATATATATATATATATATATATATATATATATATATATATATATTATATTAAAAAGTAAAAATAATCTTAGACTCCAATGATTATTTTAGGAGCGTAAGGTCATACAATCTTAGTTATTTAATCGATCATTTGCAAATCAAATTACTAAATGTTAACAACCTATTGACTTATAACAATTTCTTTGGCAAACACACGTACTAGGATGTCTAAATATTTGAGTTCTCAATTTGAATTCACTAAGGAAAATACCTACTAAAATTGAAAGAAGATTCCCAATTACTTATGTACCTTCATCTCATTCAACTAGTTTTAAAATAATAAATGTTTAGTGCATTTTTTTCTCTTTCCATTTAGCCACAGACTAGTTCATTAGATCGTAAAATATGTAGGAATGAAAACTTACAGTTCTTTTAAAACATTAGTATAATGTCATTTAAATAAAGCACCATCTTGGTTGATGTAAATTTACTACCCGCTAAAAATGTTCATTTGTATGTTTTTTTTTTCAGCCGAGTAAAAACAAACAAACAGAAAATAACCAACCCGGTTCAAACCCGTATATGCCAAACTTCAGTTTGATAAGGTTAATCTAGATTTTTAGGTTTAAAGGAAAACAATTAAGTTAATACCGCCTTAGTCGCCGGAAACAAATCAGGAAATAACCTTAACCAAACGAAAATCAGAGAGACATATCGTTACCTTTACCGTCGTTTCGGGGATACGATTTATGTGGTCGCCTACAAAAACAAACTGAGGACGGCGCCAATATACACTGCTTCGCGACGGTGGTAGTGGTGTCGGTGGTGTGCCGTGTACGGTGGCCAAAACGGCGGACCTGCGGCGGGGTTTCCGGTGGGTTGCGGTGGTGGGTGTTCGGCGGTTATGGGTGAACTCTGGTAGAGCGAATAATTAGGTTCGTATGCAATTGTGTAATTGTGAACTTGTGAGACCAGACTTGAACCGGTTATAAGATCCAGCCACCAATGTTAATCATCTTAATGTTCAATCAATGTCGGTTACGAAATGTATACAGTGTGCCACAGTTATGGGGAAAATATCGGTCGGAAATTCCAAAACAAGGAAAAAGGTTACGTAACAATATGAACATATATTTTAGTTTGATTTTTTTTTCTATATATCCCTTTAACTTCATGGCAATTTACAAAAACAACCTTTTAGTTTAGTTTGAATTTTAAAAGAAATAACTTAAAAAAATGTTATACTTAGGATACGATAATGCTAAAATATTTACTAATAAATAACACGTTCGGTTAAAAAGATTATGGTTTAATCAAATTTTAAAACGTATTAAACTTGTTTTAAAAGGCATTGACAATATGAATTGGTATTATTATTTTAAGATTCTCAAATTTTTAGGTATTACATCTTGCTAGAATTACAAACTGTGCATAGCAAAAATTGATTAAACCTTGGTAATGCATCGATTGCACTTTCTCTTTCGCTTCGCAACATATCTTGTTGTAAAATAAGCATTCAATATCTTTCTCAGAACAATTTACTAATCACATATGATCCAAAATCCGTATGATTTTCCACAATCCGTCCGACTTCAAAACAATTACTGTGTTGGTGCATGTTCCGTGTATCCGTCAATGTACGAATAGGTTAGATAGAGCGTGTGTTGAATATTGTATAGATGAGATATGGACACATGACTTAAGAGCGGACGAGAGAGGTGTGTAAAGCTAACTTCGTGCGAAGTAGTCACTTCATAAGAACCTAGTTACTTCGTACGAAGGTAAACACCTTCGCACGAAGGTAACTACTTCGTACTAAGGTAAATGTGCTCTAGTTCACACGAAGGTAACCTGTCTATATAGTGTCGTGTGTTCATAGTTTGTTAAGTTTTGGAGTTCACAAAGGGGAAATGCTAAATTTCTCCAGGTTGTAAAGATGTATACTTTTTCGGTATGAATGAAATCATTCGTCTTCCGCCTCTACTCCATTCTTAATAACATTCGACCGAATTAGTTCTATTATACCAAACTTTCGTCTAAACCACCGGTTCCCAGACTATCATACTACTTCACCAGTTTTGATATCAAATTGCCACCACTTGAAGAATTCACTAAAATCTTGTTCAATCTTCATTAACGACATATTCTTCATTGCATGTGGCCACTTCACAATCAACGTCACATCTTTCTCTTTGTAATTGGATCGATCTTTATTGTCTTCTTTGGATAATGAGTTTTCTCGTTCAGAAAATCATGCGTAGCTTCAAATATAATCAACTGCCACAATCTTTGATCATTCCATTTCATTTGATAATTGATGCGTTTCGTTTGACATGACTCTTCGACATCCCACCATGGAATGTTTGAATATCAGATAAAAATTGGAAATATTAAACTATGAATTCTCTCTTGATAGCGTACACATTCAACTCAGGTAACCACCCCCAACTTAGAATATCCCCTAACGACGTGTCTTGATCTCGAGTGAAAAACGCTAACAGTCATCAGAGTTTCCTTTCTTTCGGCATCTCTCGAAACCATGTCTTCCTGGCTTCCATAGTTTCTTCTTTACTTAAACGCGTCGGAAGATTACCATCTTTCACTGTCTCTTCGACCTTTCTCTTTAGTAAATCATCCGTTATTTCACTAAACATCTCTTGGAATGTTGGGAAGTCATCTGTTCCTTCACCAGTATATTTTATCGTTTCATCATCAGATCATCCTCCATGACAACATTGTTATAATTATCTGTGTCCTCAAAGTATCGATACACATAATCATATGGCTTTGCAATACTAATATTGTTCAACTCTTCTTTATAATCAAATTCAAATGAGCTTTCGTCAATACCCAACATCTGAGCAATCTATTCCTTCGTGTAATTGTAGACAAACTCTCTCTCTTCCACACCATGCTCCAAATATATCATTCTATGTTGCATTTCAGGAACAACCGTTAGTAGAACAACGTTTGTGAGAATTCCTGAATGCACTTCTTCGTAAACAGAATCCTTCTTCTCCACTTCTCTATGAGAATCATTTTCTTGATTAGCGTTGTCATTTAGAAATTTATCATAGTTGAATGATCCTATAATCTTGGCTTCATACACCACTAACCCTGTTCCACCTTGAGTATTATCATGATCGTCACCCTTATCATCATCATAATTGTCATTATCATCATCAACATCAACTTTCTCGTTATCCTCTTTATCGTCATCATCTTTCTCATTCTCTTTCTCTTTTGCCTGTGCTCTCCTTTCTAAAATTTTCTGCTTCTCTAAGACGCATGACACATTAATAATATCACCAATAAGAACAAACTTAGAATGTCAATTTCTGACTCTTGCTCAGGAGTTATAATCGGAAAATCATCAACCTGTTCTTTTCCTTTGCTAGCAGCTGCCCTCTCAGCAGCCCTTTCTCTGGCTTCTTTAATTTCGAGCAAATCAAATTCGGCTTCAAAATCTATTCCAAGCTTTTTTTGTAACACTTTCTGGAATATATCAAGTTTCCTATCTTTCCTCAGTCTGTCAGCTTCTAACTTATGTTACTCTACACAATCTTTCATTATCTGACACAAGACTGGCAATAATAACTTCCATATGCTTTCGATCGCTCACTAGAAACTCTATTATGTTCTCCAAATCTCTTATCTTTTGTTCAAACTGATCGTCAAGAAAATCAAGATTTGTAGGATCCATTGTTGAGAAGTTTGGAAAATTGAATAATCGCGAAAGACATGATCAGCTTCTCTTGTAGACTGACGTCTAGTTGAAGATTGAGGATTTGATTGTTGTTTTTGTGGTGTTGGTTGTTTAGGTAGTGATGGTGGTTGTGTTGTTTGAGGTGATGGTGGAGTTTGAATTGGTATAACAACTTTAGCTTCAACATTAACATTAGGTGTCTCTTTTTCATGACCTACTGGATTAGCCCCAGCAGTCGTTTTCTTCAATTACTTTATTCTTGCTTTCTTTGTAGCAGGCGGTCCTGTATTCTTCTTACTAACATCTGGTAGCTTGCTTTTGACTCTTTTAACCTTCTTTGGTGGCACATAAGGCTCACCATCATCATTAACGTTCTTTTTCTCTTGGAGGTTCGCTTTTCGGTGCTATCAGAGCTATTTTGATTGATACATCTTCATCACTAGCAATAGGTGTTTAATCAGAGCTCGATTCATTATCACCTTCATCACTCTGGTTCAATATCTTTAGTAAGATCAGCTATACTTCCTTCAAATTTCTGATCTGATGTGGCAAAGAACACTTCAGTTTCAGCATTGGCTTCAACGTGCACCTCTTCTTCATCAGAATCCTCATCAACTAACAACGTAGCAACTTTCTTTGACGCTCGTTTTCTTTTAGTTGCTTGTTTCTTTTTCTTATCCTCTTTTGTATACCAAGTGCTTCTCTTTGGAATTTATTAAGCTAGACAAGCTTCTTCATCATTCTTAGTGTTACTCTCGTCTTTCTCCATTTATCTTTTGGAGATGCAATATAATTCTCATCTTTTATTGCCCCAAAGAATTTCTTCCCAACCGGTTCTGTCACTTGTTTCAGATATTGATTCAAACATATGAGTGACAAATTCGACATATGCTCCAACACTAATTCATCTTCTTCATCTTTAACAAGATTAGGGAATTGATCGTCCAACATCATCTGAATGAAGCGAGGATATGGTAAGAATTTTTCTCTATCAATATTGGTTTTCAGCTGCTCACAAATGACTTTTGTGAAGTTGTATGGCAGATTTAACGATAACGTTGCTATCATGCGTATCTGATAATCCAGAAGTACATCAAAACCTCCCTTTCTATGACTCAACACATGTATCACTGAATGCACAAAGAATATGTATGGCCTGGCAAGATAAGCTTTGCTGAAGTTAGATTCATTTACATACCCTTTATACCTCATTCAGTAAAAACACCTTTAACAATCCTCCCCGAATAACCCGTCGGATAACTATCATTGTCTTTAAATTCCAGAACCCTCCTGATAAATGCTTCTGTTATCAGTACTTCTTTATCTTCGTTTCCGATCCTGACAAAAGATTGTATCACTTGTGGAATTGGAATAAATTTCGCATGATCCCAAAATCTCTGGACATGCGATCTATAAGCCTTGTGCTATTCCATCTGTGCTATCTTGATCGGCAAACGATCGATAATCTCTAGAATCTCTTCAAATGGTTTGACCTCTGGAATTGAAACATCCAGTACACAACATATGTTGTGTTTAGGCTCGAACGCCATAGATTTCTTCTGAAAAAAATAATGAAATCAAACACTTAGTCGAAAGTTCAAAAATACCAAATTTGGTGCGAAGATGGTTTTGTACGAAGGTATCATATTTACCTTCGTACGAAGATAGACATAAAACATTTTGACCAAACAAGTTATATCTTCATGCGAGGATAAACTCTCACATTTAAAACATTAGTTACCTTCGTGCGAGGGTAGGTTTCCACCTTTGTACAAAGATAGTTTACTTCATTCAAAACGGATAAGATCACAACATTGAATTAGCATGATTTTGATGAAATTGATGTTTGTATCATGTACTAACAACACCGATTAACGTTTGTATTTGTCCAATTTTATCATTTACCTGTTAAAACGTCCTAGATTTACATTTTAAAGTATAAACAGCTAACAAATCCATTTTTAGTCCGTCCAATTTTATACCTTAACCATTGTTAGTAGTGTGCAAACCAATCACTACAATGTATATTTGGACAACACTTTATCATTTACTTAGCAAAAACACTATGTGAGGATCTGCTCTCCATTAGCTCAGGTCCTACTTTGATTAACTAGTCATAAAATGCGCGAAATTCATTTTATTATAGTGACAGTTGATCAAGATATACTTTTTAAGGTTTCTCTTTCATTAATTGTTAAACTTGTACAGACTAAAACGATTCTAACAAGACTTCGCCTTATCAATCAACCAAAACGTACTAAGCAAATGAACACACGAAGTCTATTTATAGACTTTCCTCTTCGTGTGAACTGGACTACCTTCATACGAAGTGAATCAACTTCATAAGAAGTTGACTAGCTACTTCGTACGAAGTGATCACTTCATACGAAGTGAACATACATACATACAGATCTAACATTTCATGCCTATTACATGTCACGAACATGACCCAAAGACGTAGGCGATAGACATACTGCATCAACAAACTCCCCCTGGATATTGGCACAGTCTTAGTCAGTGTTCAGTCTTCAAAAACTTCATAATATCAATCTTTATCTTTCGAAAAAGTTATTCCTCGGCTTTCAACGTCTTTCCTTGGAATCGGTGTTTGATCTGTCGCTGGGCCCATTTCAAAAATTGAAATCTCTTGATCAAAGCTTTCTTTATCTTTACTTCTTTACACATTTGCTTTCTAAATTCCTTCCCTTCCAATTCATGCCATTTCGACTTCCACATCTTTCCCAAGTTAATACCATGTGCATAGCAAACGTTGATCACACCCTGGTATTGCATTGCTTGAACTTTTTCCTACGCTTCGTAACAATCTTGCTGTAGGATAAGCATTGAACGACTTTTTCTGAGCACTTAACCAGCCACATTGGATCTAGAATACTGATAGTTCGCCATATACCTTCAGACTTCAATACGATCACCGCTTCTCCCGTCTCTATATCGTACTGCCATCACTTGAAGAATTCATGAAAATCCTGTTCAATCTTTAACAACGGCATATTCTTCATAGTACGTGGTCGCTTTACAATCAGCGTAACATCTTTATCTTTAGTGACTGTATCTATCTTGACAATCTTATTAGGATAATGTGGTAGCCAGTTTTGAAAACCATGAGTAGCTTCGTACTTTATCAACTTCCACAACCTTTGAGCATTGAACTTCATTTGATAGTTGATACATTTTGTCTGGCAAAACTCTTCAACATCCCACCGTGGTAATATCTGTATATCACATAAGAATCTAAATTATTGAACTCCAAATTCTCTCTTCACTACATACACATTCAGTTCTGGTATCCAACCCCAGCTCAATATATCTCCTAACGACTTGTCTTGATCTCTCGTGAAGAAAGCTAGTGGTCGTCATAATTTTCTTTCTTTGGGTAACTCTTTGAACTCGGTTTTCTTTGCTTCAAGAATTTCTTCTTTAGATAAACGCGTAGGAACATTACCTGAATGTTGGGAAGTTATTTGTTCCATCACAAGTATATTTGACAATTTCATCATCAGAATCATCCTCCACGACAACATTATCATATTCATCTGCATCCTCCACATAATGATACAAATAGTCATCTGGCTTTGTAATGCTGATGTTATTTAGTTCATCTTCAAAATCAAACTCGAATGAGATTTCATCAACACCCAACATCTCTACTATCTCTTCTTTTATGTAGTTGTGTACAAACTCCCCTTCCTCTACACCGTGCTCTAGATATATTAGGATCTGAGTTTGATTGTTGTGATAGTTATGATGGAAATAACTTGCTACTTAGAAGTTCGTGTAGAACCTTATCTTTTTGAAAAGTTGTTTCATCAGAATTCTGACGAACTTCTTACTAGAAATCTAATGTCTTGTTCATCAGATTTCTGATGATAAGAACTTACCATATTCTGATGATAAATGCCAGATTTATCAACAAATCCATCAGATTGGTTAATTCTGATCATCGTTCTCGATTGTCACCATTTTCTAACTTATGCTGAAGATGATGCTTATCTTTCTCTTGTGCTCTTGTCTTGTATCTTCTTTCTTAAGGACCTGTTGACTTTGCCATCTTCAGAACTAATCATAATGATAAGATTTTTCTTTAAAACTTACAAAACCTTTCCTAACAGTTGTGTATACTACATGCTATGTTCAAAATAAAGTCTTAATTAATCATAGGCATTAAAAAACTACCGATTAAATTTTGTTCAAAATCAAACCACATATCTCATTTTCTAAAATCTTTGGCTGTCCATGCTTCATCTTGAATCTCAAAGATTAAGTCTCAAAATTTGCAGCCAAAGTTGATTGTGGACATTTCTTGGGATATTCTTCTACAGCCAAGGCCTTAAGTGTTTAACACAAGGACCATGTGTAACATTCATGTAAAACGGGTTTCCAAACCCTCACGGTTTAAAAATCAAGTATTATTTGAAGTTCGTTGCACATTTAGTTGTGTTATTTAAATTGATATTTATAGTTAATAAATAACTAATTATATATAATATATATATATAATATATATATATATATATATATAATATATATATATATATATATATATAATATATAAATAAAGAGAATTAGCTAAAAATAATTAAAAAATTAAAGTGAAACAAACAAAGGGGGAGTCGGGAATCGAACCCGGGAGCACTAATTGAAAATATTAAAATTTATTTATTTATCGAATTTTACGTTATTATTTAGGTTAGTTTCTCTCGTGGTTAAATCTAAATTCGTGCACATTTGTCGTCAATCCAAGGAAAGGCACCCACTGTGAGTGAATCTTTACAAATTCCCCTTTTTACTCATGTTTTGGGGTGTATCATGTGTCGTGTCATTTATTTCGTTTATTCAAACACTTGTGCTATTACCGTTATATGATCTAACGTTTGATGTAAATATTACTTGTTGTATTGTGTGCTTACATTTTTGTCAGTTGCGTGCAATCATTCATTAGGCCCATCAGTTCCTCGTGGGATACGCGTTGAGCATCAAGTGCCTCATTGGATCGGCTCCGTTTGATTGAGCCTTGATCTCATTGTTCATCATTTGTCATGCTTGTGTGTACATTGATTGATAATATGTGGTTTGTGGTTAGATTTACATATGCGTTTACTCATATTTGGTTTATGCACATTTTTATTTTAATAACCAATATAATTAATTTGTTCAAATGTTTAAATAAGATTCACTCGCCAACTTTTGTTAACTCAAAACCCTATTTTTACACATGATACAGGTGGACAGGTTGAAGCAAGGTACACATAGGAAATTGCCTTAGAAGAAAAATAAAGAAGTCATGAATGTTGTGTTTAGAACATATTGTGTTTGTATGTATACGTGGTTGTTGTAATTTATCCTTTTAAATTGGAAATATTATATATGAAACTTTATAGTAAATGTCATGAGCTTTGATGAAAACCCAATCATGCCCCGACTACCATTTCTGCTGTGGGTCAGGGTGTGACACCATGACAATAGAAGAAACTTTGAATGTAAAGTTCAATGAACTTTCTTCTATAAAAATCCCTAAAAATCTAGCAGAACTCTTTAATCTTGATAAATTCAATTTTGAAGAAGTTATCGCAAAGGTTGATGTTGATACCGGAAAACCAAAAGCAACACAGTGGAATTATAGATTTGACATTGAGATGCCATCTCAATACAAAGTTTCTTCTGATCCACAAAGTTCATCTGCATAGAAAAAAGTCAGTTCACAATAACTAGAACCACTATTAACCAAAGTCAACCTCAATAACTGATTTTGCATGTGGTCAAACCACCGATCTATCCTCCACAACAAATTCCTCACTTGGGCCAATTTCACCACCTCCTTTCCAAACCACTTTTGACCACAACACAATGGCAACAGAGGTTTCACTAGAAAATTCCCATTATGCCATTCACCACAAAATTCTATTATCCTATACACTGGAACAAGTTCCTCAGATCTCATCCACTAGAAAAAGTTATTAAAGACATAAATGTAGGAGTGCTCACAAGACGCCAAACCTTAAATGTCTGCCTCTTTACTAGTTTTCTATCACTAATCTAACATGTTAAATAACAAGAGGCATTAAAGGGCAACAATAATAGTTAGGTAGAGGCCATGCAGGAAAAGCATCTTCAATTTAAAAGAAAACAAGTGTGGGAACTTGTTCCATTACCAAAGGATACAAGTGCAACTGGTACAAAATGGGTATTTGAAAAAAAACTGATGACATGGGCATTGTCATAAAAAACAAAGCTAGGCTTGTAGTTCAAGGTTATAGATAAGAAGAAGGAGTTGATTATGATGAAACCTTTGCTCCTGTAACAAGAAGAATGAATTGATAATTATGATAAGACTCTTCTTCGCCTTTGTTGTCAACCACAACATCAAGGTGTATGAGATGTATATAAAGTGTGCTTTTCTCTATGGAAAAATCCAAGAAGAGGTTTATGTGTGTCAACCACTAGGATTTGAAGACACATTCCATCTAGATTATGTCTACGAGCTAAACAAAGCTCTGGATGGACTAAAATAAGCAACAAGAGCCTAGTGTGATACTATATCCACTTTGCTCTTATCCAATGAATTTAAAAGAGGTAAAATTTCTAAAACCTTATTTCTAAAATGGAAAGGAAAACATATATTAATAGTACAAATCTATGTTGATGATATCATTTTTGGATCTACATGTGACAAAAAGTGTGAAGATTTCGGAAAATTGATGACATCTCAATTTGAAATGACAGCCATGGGAGAGTAACATGATTTTTTGACCATCAAGTAAAACAACTTGATAAATGGAACTTTCATTCATCAAAACAAATATGTTAAAATAATTTTGAAAAAAACTGGATATGAAACATGTGGCACTCCTGTAACAATTGTAAAATTTCAACCATTGTACACTTTTTGATCATTTTCGTACTTAATAAAAATTTTATGTTTTAGTTACGAAATACATAATCATATGATCGAGCGAAAAGATATTCACGACATTTTCGGAACAAAATCCAGGTTACATACGCCTTTATTCCCTTCATATAGCTTAAAAATCAAGTTAGAATGGTTAAAAATGACAAACAAGTGAAAATACAAGTCCAGGGGCCGAAACTACCAAAAATAGAAACTTATTTTTAGAAGGCCTTATGAACTTTAAGACCTAAAGCCTTACGGTCTATAAGGGGTGCCCAGTAGCAGAGTATTTTCTTGTTTACCAAGTTCTTCCATCTATACCCGTCTTCTGCCACCTAGAACCGAATTTGCCACCATTTCTCTAGTTCAAAGACCTCATTAGATACTTGTGAACATATAAGAATCAATGCCAACACTTGTGTGGGAGGATCGGCTTTCTTCCGGAAGCACTGGACCGGACTTGAGCTAACTAACATGCGCGGAATTCATCGTTAGCAAGTTGACAATGATCATAATTACTATATAAATGCTTCTGCTTCTTTGTATTAAGAAACATTGAAGAATACAGATGCAAACTGACAGTGCTTCGCCACAATATCAGAAAATAGCTAGCTACTCAACACCCTTGAGCTTCTATATATAGACATGCTCAACCCGCACAAGGGTGGAAGGGGTCAACTCATACGAAGTAGCGAGTAGCACTTCATACGAGGCAGTCATCAACTCCTATGAGGTGACCCTATAAAAAACAAAATGTAATAAAATCTAATAGATTTTAATCCCTGTTACATGTATGACATGACCCTAAAACGTAGGCTATAGACATTCTACACTAACAAACTCCCCCTTGGATATTGCCTCAGTCTTCAAAATCTTCAAAATCTTTTGAAAGTTAGCCCCCAAAAAAATGCTTTGTTGTCTTCGACGCTCCTCAGAAGGAATATGCATTTGATTTGTGGGAGGAGGTATGTTGTAAGTATCACCAAATTGAAATCTTCTCAAAGCTGCTTGTTTAACCTGCTCAACAATTTTTGCTTTGTTCTTCTCTTTCTTTCTTTGCTTTTTACCTTCCAGCTTTCTCCAATCAGACTTCCAAATTTTCCTGAATTATTATGTTAGAATTACAAGCATTAATAACCTGCTGGAACTGTAGCACCTACACTTTATATTTTTAATCAAAGTTGATCTTGCTGTAGAATAAACGTAGGGTCTAGTACTCGGATTCCCCTCTATAAACCATAAATTCTTTTGTGCGCAATCACTGCTTCAGTGATATTCCATGAATCATCATTCTGAACCACTATCACAGCTTCACTAGTTTCTTAATCATAGCGCTACCACTTGAAGATTTGGTAAAAATCTTGTTCAATCTTTAATAACGGCATGTTCTTGATAGCGCGTGGTCATTTGAAGTTGTAGAGAAAACATCATCGTGTACATTCTTGGTGTCTACTTCGACATTCACATTCACTTGAACTTCGATATTCACTGGCTCTTCTTCATGAACTTCTTTGACCTCTGGTTCATTAACTAACAAAGTATGAACCGTAGCACCGTTTGCGTTGAGGAACTGAAGATGAAGTGCAAGTAGCTTGTTTCTTTGTAGGTGTACGTTTACGTTCCTTCATCTCATCTTTTACATACCAACTGCTTCATTTAAAGTCAAATCCTTCTACACATTCAACCTCTTCTTTCTCATCACCGCTAGTAGCCTTTCTCCATTTTCCCTTTGGATGAGCAACATAATTTTATCTTTGATCGCACCAAATATCGGCTTAGCAACAGGTTCTACCGACCTCTTTAAGTATTCAATCTAGCTAATGTCTCCACATCCATGTGCTATAACTTTAGCATCATCTGAATAGATCTCGGATATTATAGAAACCTTTCTCTGTTCATATTCAGCTCCATTTGTTCGAAGATTAACTTGCTGAAGATGTATGGCAGATTTAATACGAGAACTGCAATCATGCACATCTGATAGTCAACTAGATCGTCAAATCCTCCTTTACGGTGACTAAGTGCGTGCATAACAGAATGTACGAGGAATTTGTAAGGCCTACTGAGATTTGCTTTCTTTAAAGGTGCTGCATTCACGTGGCCACTATATCCCATTCTATAAAAGCAACCTTTAACCATTCGTTTCGGATAGCCTGTCGGATCACTTTCCTTATCTTTAAACTCCAAAACTTTACGGATCAAGTCTTCCGTAATATTGACTTCCAAATCCTCATTTCCGGTTCTAATTGAAGAGATTATAGCCCTCAGATCTTCCTGAAGACGAGTTACTACCCAAAATCGTTTGACATGTCATCTGTACGCTCTATGTCTATCTATTAAATCCTTTGCAATTGATATCTATACTATGAATTCAAGCACATCTTTGAAAGGCGCGATTTCAGGGATCTTATCATCAAGAAGATGTATCGGCTCGAATGATGTCTTCTTTTCCTGCACATAAACAACAACCCAATACTTAGTAAATTTTCAAAAGTTTCAACACATATTACTTCGTACAGAGTTTGCATATGTACTTCATACAAACTGTGCGTAACGTTTAACATTTTTTAATATAGTTACTTTGTACGAGGTGTGCTTATGCACTTCGTACTAGGCGAATAATCTAGAAACATTTAGCAATTAACACTACGTACAAATCACACAAAGGTTTCTTTTAACTCGCACAAGAAGTGAATGACCGCTTCGTACGAGTTGGCCCATATATATAGGACCTGGTTCACTTCGTACGAGTTGGCTTCTAATTTGTGCGAGGTGTCCAATTCGTACAAGATGGACTCCAACTCGTACGATGTGACTTCCAACTCGTGCGAGGTGACCTTTAAACTTCAAATTTTCAATTTTTGCGTATTTTATCAGTTTTAATGACCCACTGAGTTGCCCAAGTCCAAGTTAATGACCCTGGTTAACTGATTTGACTACCAAGTCCAAATTAATGACCTTGGTTGACCACTTTATGACAAAAACTGATGTTTTTCCGTCAATTTTAAGTTTAAAATTAATGAACATCTTAACATTTTTAGGAAATTTTCTTTCTCCGGATTAGCTCCCAACCCGTAATCCTTCCGATTTCTTTTAGCAACTGTCACTTTGGACTTAGAAGATCGATTTTTCCATCATTGGTGATTAAAACTAAGATGGAATTAAAATCTTTTTGTATTTTCCAAAGTTCATGTTAAAACACACTGAAAAATCTTTTAGGTTTTTTCTGAAAGAAATATAAGTACTTTACAAACATATTTTTGTGAGTTTGTGTTAGAAGATCATATCAATTTTTTAAGACATATCACTAGTATCGTTGATCTTTGATAAAACTTGAAGTTCTAAACAAATTTACTTAGATTGTCACTATATAGATCCATTTAAAGTTCTACACATTTCTGAATTGTTTCAAGATATGTTAGGTAATTTTTAGGAACATGAATTAACTGTGTTTCCCACCTCAAAATATACTCACGTATCGAGATTCTCTAGATTTCTTCTCACAGATGAATATACCTAACTAATATCTGTAAAGGGATAGTGCGAGGCCATGAGAGCCCAGGTTAGTACTTTCATACAGAGAATGAGATGAAGGCTCGTCTTGTAGGTGGTGTTCCATATTAGTAATCTTTTATACTGCAATTGTTGAAACCTTATATATATATATATATATATATATATATATATATATATATATATATATATATATATATATAAAATCTTTTGATGCAGCTTTAGGATGTTAATGCAAAAAGTATTATACAAGTTCTAGGCCATTGCTGATGCTAAATTAGAAGAACTAGTATAATACCCCAGATATCAGTTAATTATATAGACCTTGTATCTCAGAATCTGGCATTCTTTCAAACGAAATTTCGAAGTACCAAGTCCATATATCCAAGAGATGTTAAACCACAGATTAATCATGTTTTCTTCTTTTAAGTTTGTATCTTGAAAGCAATTTACTAGATGTGCGAAGCCTACTAACGTATCATTAGTAAGATCTGTTTAAACACTTAAAAAATTACATTTCTTTAGCATACTGTGATAATCCACTGATATACTATCATTTCCTCTTTTCACGTGAAAACTCTTTTTGTCTTTCATCATGTTTTTGTACCTTTAGAACTTTTTAAATGTTTTCGTATTTTCCACTACCTTTTCTCCCCCTAAAATTAAAAACATATTTTTGAAATGGATAATTTAAAAACATTAAAACTAAAAAGAATGTAACACACCGATGAGGATTACGTCAACTCCTCGTCATCCTCGAATTCAACCTCAACTCCATCCCCTGATTTCAGATTTCTTAAATCGTTTAATTTCAAAATATTCTTAAATCATGCTCTATCAAAGGCTTTGGTATAAAAATCTGCTTTTTGGTCATCAGTGTGGATTTTTTCAGTTCGCACCAACTTTTTCTCGTAGTAACATGGATAATGTGGTGTCGAATATTTATATATTTATTTTAGAGTGTTGAACTGGATTCTTTTGATATCAATGGCTGCATGTTATCTACGTATATTGGCATGTCAAGAAATTGCAGTCCGAAGTCTATCATCTGTTGTTGTATTTACAGTATGTTGGAACAAGAACTGGATGCTGAAAGATAATCAGCTTCACAAATAGAGAGAGCGACCTCGGTTTGTTTCTTGCACTGCCATGTTACCAAACGAGTTCCAAAGAACTGGCAACCAGCCGTTGTAGATTTAGTGTTAGGCATGCAGCAACCAAAATAAGAATCAAAATATCCTGCGAGATTGAACTTGTCGTCTTTTGGATACCACAAGCCGGTGTTGAGGCATCCCTTTAGATAGCGCATTATCCTTTTGACGATCAACAAGTGTGAGTCTCTAGGATTGGACTGATATCGGGCGAAAAGGCATGTCAGATATATGATATCTGGTCTAGAAGCTGTAAGATACATCAATGAACCGATCATGGAGCGATATAATGTTTCGTCAACTTTCACTCTGTTAGGATCTGGATGAATGTCATGATTGATGGCCAATGGAGTAGATGCTGGTGATGTTACCGTCATGTCGAATTTCTCCAACACATCGTAAAGATATTTCGTCTGATGGATAAAGATCCCATCAGGCATCTGATCGATTCGAAGTCCTAGAAAGAACTTCATCTCCCCCATTACACTCATCTCAAAATTCTTCTTCATGACCTTTTCAAAGTCCTTACACAACGATTCATTTGTTGATCCAAAGATGATATCGTCCACATAGATTTGTACGACAATCAGATGTCCATCCACTTCTCTGGTAAAGAGGGTACAGTCTACTGTTCCTCTGGTGAAGCCGTTCTCCAGAAGATATTTAGAAAGCGTATCATACCAGGCCCTTGGGCCCTGGTGTAAACCGTAGAGCACCTTGTTCAGTAGATAACCCTTATCTTTGTGTATCAGATCGGTAAATCCCGGTGGTTGACCGACATACACTTCCTCTTTGACCTTACCATATAGAAAAGCAGATTTAACATCCAACTGGTACACCATAAACCCTTTCCATGACGCAAAGACCAGGAATATGGAGATAGGTTCTAAACGTACGATAGGAGCATAGACCTCAGTGTAGTCTATCCCTTCTTTCCGATGATAACCTTGGACCATGAGTCGAGCTTTGTTTTTAACCACAACCCCTCTATCGTCTCTTTTGCACTTGAAGACCCATCGTGTACTAATTTGCTAGTGGTCGTTGGATAGATCAACAAGCTTCCATCCCCCAAGTTACTCAAATTGTTGCAACTCTTCCTGCGTAGCTTCAACCCACCTTTCTTCTTTAAGAGCTTCTTTCCAAGTCGTGGGTTCAACTTGTGAGATAAAGCAACTATAAGAAATAGTAACTTGCAGTGGTGTAATTTTAGAGTAAAAGCAACTTAGATGCTTATTGATCTGATTTCGCGTTTTAACTCCTGTTTGCAAGTCTCCGATATTCTCTGACAGATGATATGAATAAGTTCTTGGCATCACTTCATCAGAGACACTCACTTGTCTTTCAAGATTTGTAACATCCTGTTCAGCAACCTATTCTGAAGTAGCTAGGTCATGCTTAGCATTTGATTCACCAGTTTGAAACTGTTCTGAATGTTTATCTGAACTAGATCTCGCATTGTCATACATAGGCTCTTCTTCAAAATCTGAATCCTCTGATTGATCGACAGATGGTGCTGTATTGTGTATAGCTGATTCGATGACAGGTTCAATGATAGGTTCTGATTGTGAATTGCTCGGACCTGCTTCAGATGTACGTGTACTATTTTGAGGTTGTGAAATCACCAACGGTCTAGAAACTTTCTCTTGATTGAATGCTTGATGTTGTTGAAATAATAATACAAGTTCTTCAGTTACTGGTTCTTCCGGAAGGTCAAATGAATTCCACAAACTCTCGTAGTTAAACATTCAGGGATCACTAGGCTTCTGTGTTGGAGATGTATATCTTTGACAATCAACGTGCTGAGCTAGGAGAACCTGGTTTAAGCTTGGCAGAAAAACTCTTTTCTGAGGACTGACGTATCCGACAAAGAAACCTTCCAAGGATTTAGCACCAAATTTTCCATCTGGGTCAATGATTGTACATGGAGATCCAAATAGTTCTAGAAATTTTAAGTTAGTCTTTCATTAATTAAGCAGCCCGAAGCAAGTTTTCTTGTATGCTTTGACAATTCAAAACCCTGTTTAACGTACAACATGCAGAGGCAACAGCTTCGCTCCAAAAACTTACTGGTAACTTTGAAACGACGAGCATTATGCGTGCAGTTTCGATGAGAGTATGATTCTTACGTTCAACTACTCCATTTTGATGAGGAGTATAGGGGGCGCAGAATTCGTGAAGAATACGTTGCAGAATTATAACATCTTATTGTTTTTTGAACTCCGTACCATTGTCACTATGTATTCTTCTGATTGGCAAATATTATAAGTACTCTAACTTTCCGAAGAGGATCATAAGATTTAAAAAAGTTTCATCTTTACTCTCCAGAAATAGAACCCATGAGAACCTTGAATAGTAAACGGTCATAACAAGACAGTATAGATCACCAGATATACTTCGAATATTAAGTGGCCCAAATAGATCCATATGCAGCCTTTCTAGTGGTAGTTTATTGAATTTAGAAGCTTCCTTGGATGAGATTTCTTGCACTGCTTCCCCCTTTTGTAACAAAGACAATCATCATTCAAATGAAAATTTTTGACATTTACTCCCTCCACCAGATTGTTGTAAACCAGATTGTTCATCTTTCGAACATGGATATGATCCATCTTTCGATGCCATAAGATTGATTCTTTTTCTGTTGCCTTTGTAACAAAACATTGACCGACTTTTGACGTAGTGGATGCAACGCCCATGTCTAGGACATGGAGATTATATTCTCGTGGAACGCGCATGAGGATCCTCTCTTCTGGAATTTCAGATCCTGGCTTGCGAATGAGACATTCTTTATTGTTGAAGTGGGTTGTGAACTTCTTGTCACAAATCTATGAAATGCTTAGCAAAATGTTTTCTAATTTTTCAATGTAGTTGACCTTATCAAAAGACACCACACCGTTTGTGAGAATTCCTTCACCAATTATACGACCTCCTTGTGTGCCTGCAAACCCTACATAGCCTCCACGAATAGCTTTTACATCATACAATAACGCTAGCATTCCCGTCATATGCCGAGATGCTCCATTGTCCATGATCCACTTTGAAATGATTGACCTTGGGAGCCCCTACATATGTAAATAAGAAATTAGTTAAACAGAAAAGCCTAAGCCTTCTTGGTCTTGGGTGGGTTTGGAACATCAAATTTGGGAATTTTGATTTCAATCTCTTGTCCAACCTTTGGTATATTTTTTTCTTTTGTATTGGTTGGCACAATGATTGTTTATTTAACAGCAGAAGATGGTTTGGTTTTGACCGCCCAAGTTTGTGCCTAAGAATATCCCTTTTTGGATAAAATTTAGAATCCTTTAGTTCTTTGTTGGTCGATGATTCACCAACTTCAAAATTTGCAAATGTTGGCTTCACTCTTTTGTTAGATTCATTGTTTCTCTTCATAATTCGTGTTGGCACAAACTCAGGGCCCTTTTGTTTCACATCTTCAATCATTTTTCTAACATGATGAACATGTTTTGGATTGTGTTGCGAACATTGTCGTGCAATATGCCCAACTTTGTTGCATTTGTAGCATGTTCTACTGTTGTTTCCAACAGAATAATCCAAAGTATGTTCACGCAGACTCTTTTCCTTCTAAAACACGTCATTTGATTATTTACCCAAACTTTCTTTTTCGTTTACAGTATTTGTTCCAAAAACAAAATCAACTTTCTTTTTATAATTTGGGTTTTGAGATCTTTTGTCATTTCTTTTAATTTTATACCCCAACCGTTTCTTTTGTTTTTAGGGTAGTCTCTACCCTTTTGATAGTAATTGTTGTGAATTCTTTTGGGTTTGGAGTAGAATGAAGCTTCTTTCTTTTCAAGATCAGACTTCTTGACTTCAATAAGTTTGAAAAATTTATCGACCCGATCAAGGTTTACATCTTAAATTGGAAATTCTTCATCAGAATACAGCTTATTTGATCCATTCATTTTGTAAACAATCATATTTGAATCATCACTTATACTATCTTTAGATGATGAAACATTCTTTTGAAAACTTTTGTCGTTTTAAAAATGTGAACTTGAATTAGATTTTGCAAGATTTGATTGAGAATTTTCAAACTTAGTGTTGTCAGACTCATTACCCAAAGCATTCTCAACCACTGTTTTCAGAACATCTAGTTAGCAGTCATAGGTTATGTCAATGTTTTCAGGTAGCTCTTCTTTCTTTTGTTCAGATTTAAGTTCTAAATTAAGCGCCTTATCTACCCCATCTAGATATTTCTTACCACAGTTATTCCACATAGGGGGTGGACATCTATTAAAACCAAGATCTTTGCTTTGTTTTTCAGATTCAGTTTCTTCTTGTATTTCTTATCGAGTTGTTGTGGAAGAATATGGTCAATCATGTAGGAGGACGTTGAATAACTAATCCATAGTTTGTTGACTCATTACGACTCAATTTTTATGGCTTCGAGTTCTATTTTTAACTTAGCAATGGTATGTATGTGCCAATTAATTGCCCTTTGTTTATCCGTTACAGTAGCTTTTAACAATGATTTTAAAGCCACGTCCTCTCTACTGACTTCCTAAAACTGTTTGATTTATTTCCTTAATTTATCATAACAACTTTCATGTTCCGAAAGTCACTTGTGACATTGTCAGTATGTTTCTTTAAATTGGTAAATTTTAAGTCCTTTTCTGAACAGTCTTTGCACGGCTCTAGACATTTCATGCATGGTTTTTCAACTTCCTTTATCACGACTTTGATTTCTGTTATTGATTCGAAAACTGACTCTTTCACTTCCTCTTTACTCTGTTTAGAAACTACCTTGTGTAGTTTAGCCATCATTGCTTTGTTGGCTATCGTTTTTAAATTTTCTTCATCCATCTCCTTTGTTACATCAATAATTTCTTCTGTGAATTGCTTGGATTCTTCTGGATTTCATATCTCTTAAATTTGGCTCGAATCGCTTCTGAAGAAACCTAAAGAATTATAAATCAGAATGAATCATAGACTTAATTGCATGGTGAATCATGTCTTCCTCAGCACATCAATCATAGTAAAGTGCATCAAGGCATTCTTCAGCACTTTGATCAAGAAATTATTCGTAACCTATCTCACTTTCGTCATCCTGACTTTCCGCGATCACTTCATCAAATACTGGTTCTTCTATGATTTTAGCAAGCAGCGCCAAACTCTTGTTTTTTGAGATGTACTTTGCGAATCCCAAATCAGATTCGGATCACAGTGGTTGATTGTTATCACCCAAACAACTATAGATTAGTTGTTTGAATGTGTGAAAGTTAAAAAAAACCAAGGCAAAAGGGATTTAATACGAACAAAAACCCTCTAATCACCCAAAAACGACTAAAAATTCATGTTTCTTTGCAGCAAAATGACCAAAATGTTTACCAAACCACTGAGTAACAACAACCCAATGATTAAACACACCATATCAAGCCATTTTAAGCCCAAAAATTTGCTAAACCATAAAACTTTGAAAACCATCAAAACTTGAATAATCTTAACAAAACTCAAACAATCAAGAGCACAAAGGCTCTGATACCAAATTGTGAATCCCAAATCAGATTCGGATCACAGTGGTTGATTGTTATCACCCAAACACTATAGATTAGTTGTTTGAATGTGTGAAAGTTAAGAAAAACCAAACTAAGAAGATGAAAAATCTTGAATGGATCAAACAACTAGTGTTGTATATGAAATCCCAATAACATGTAATCAAAAACAACACCTGGATATTCGGATGTAAGCACAATAGCAAAAATCACAACACAAGAGAATCACCAAAATTTGTCCAAGAAACTTGGACAATACATTCATTGAGTACCATATTTATAAAAAACGATCACCCAGTGTAATTAATAATTACGCTGGGTTGCTAAATACGCTGCTAACTAGAAGATTCATACAATTACACTTTTGACCCTTCAACATTGTCTAACTAATACAAACCTGCTCAAACTATGGTAATCAAGCACCAACAGTCTGAAAAAGTTCTAACAATATCCCCCCTAGACCGTTGCGTGCTTGAGTTTCTTCAATCTTGTTTTGGATCTTCAGGGTCTGCGGCTGGTCCTTATCTTTATCTTGCGCAAATTGATTGGTAGGTTGGTTGGTTGTTGCTTCAATTGTTTCTTCAGAGCTTAGATTAACAAAAGCTTCACTTGAGGGTTGTTGGAACTCCGTAGTGGCTTCATATGTGGATGAAACCGGAGTTTGAGAGTGAGATGCAGCTTGAGATGGTGAGTGAGCTTTCTGAGTACAATGTCCATCATTTCTATTTTTCTTTCTCTAGCCCGCTCCACAGCCCTTTTAAATAACATTCCTTCTTCTGTGTATTCATTTCTGGCTCCAACGTGGATTTTGTGGCCATAGAGAATATTAAGATCGGAGAGACAGAACATAAAAACATCCTTCGGGTCTAGAATGCGAATATCTTCGTTAGAGACCAATTCGATCATTGCTTCTCCCGTATTCCCGTCGTAGAACCACTTCTTGAAGTTTGTAAGCATGACGAGCTGTTCTGGTGGGATTTTGACTCTTGTTTCAACCTTAGTAGGATCGATGACCCATGTAACCATTCCCTTTCCGGTGATAGTATCTTTTGTGGTCTTTGACACTCTTCTTCGTGGTTGTTGTGGCTTGAAAACTGTGAAACCCTGATTGCATTCTCTCAGAATAAGTCTTTCAAAGTCCGCTCCGATGCTACTGTTGGTTGGGTTTATCAAGTCTAGCCTGCCCAGTTCCCGAATATCCCATCTTGGAAGGCTTTTCATATCAACTCCGGTCTTGAAGTGCTGAATGACTCCACCTCGTCTCTTCACAATGAACATCCCTTTGAGATTACAGTACTTCCAGCTTATGATTCTATTGGTAACTTCAGATTTTTCAAAAGTGACCACCTGATAAAAGTCTGGAAGTTTTTATCTTTCTTTCCGGAACCACTCTAGATGCATTGGAGTTACTAAGTTACCATCCTCAGTTTCATAAACAATATCTTCCTCCAAACCCCATTCAACAAATCGAGCTGGCCTCTCATCCCTGTCCACCTCCTCTTCTTCACTTTCGTCATCCTCAGTGACGTTTACTTCAAATTCTAAGCACTTTTCTTCTTTTCTGCGTCTTCATCCCTTTGTCTTTCTTCATCAGCCTTGAACTTCTCATAGTAAAAAATGTCTGTGGATGAGAACATCGGTTGTATGTCTACTTTGGTGCAAAGTTCTCTAATCATACGATACATCTTTTCCATCCCATCCTGCTGAAATCTCACGAATCTGTTGTTCTTTGACATATGCATGGAGTTCTTTGTTTTTCTTTTGTTGTTCCCTCAGCTTTTCGCGAATAACATTCGTGTTGCTTACCTGATGTGTCAATAGACAGATCTACTGAGATGGGCCTTTCCCAATGTCTTTCGCTAGCTTATCGTACAAATCCTGAAATGGACGTGGTCTTCGAGGAGCTTGTTGCGGTATCTGCCTTGGTTGTGCTTCTGTGAACGGTCCTTCCACTGTTTTCTTACGCTTCTGCGAGGGACATAGACTTGGGGCTTCTGGATCAACAATCAATTGATCAACAAACTCGTCTAACTGCTCTTGCTCGGTAGTGACCGTTACCGGCTTTCAGATTCTGTCATATGACGCCTCTTTCTTCTAGCTTCTCTTTTCTCTCTTTCCTCGGCCTCATGTATTGCACGGAGATTCTCAATGTGCTTGCAATGTTCTCTGGTGCCTCCTACTCTGAAGCTTCTTTCCATCAACCGTTCTTGAGAGGCAGTATCTTTCTGTTTCTTTGATGAGTCCCCTTCCTTCATAATTTAAATTCCTTTATTCTTTCTAACTAGCTGCTCGGTTTCCTCTTCTTCCTCTTCCACTCCCTCATCAACAGCTCCTTAACACATTCTCTGTATTTCTCATAGGCTGCTTTCACAACAGGATATCTTCTTCCCTATACATCCACTGATGCAGCAGCACCCATTCTTCAGTTTTTAGCTGTGTAATTTGACGACCTGTCGGCAACTGAAACTTGTATAGGTCGTCGTCATGAGGGAGATTTGGGTGTTGGTTGTTGATAAGGAGCTGCACAAACCGTGGGTACATGGCCCATGTGGAGGAATTGGCATTATCAACCATGCAGTAAAAGATGAGACCGGAGATATTGAATGGCTGTTTTGTGCAAAGGTTGAGCATAGCTGCAGACCATTGAAAATTCAATCCATCATATCCTCCTTTTCTGTGCGCCAAGCTCATAGCAAATACATGAAGAATGAATCTCCAGTCCTTTGTAAGCCCCTTTCTTTTGATCTCGTTCTTCTCTCTGAAATCTCCAACATACCTCATCCACTTAAAACCATCGAGGATGTCATCCTTCTTAATTCTGAGCAGGATCACTGTGCTTGTCTCCAAGACTAAGGACTCTACGTACATTTTCCTCTGTTACTACGATCTTCTTGTTCCTCACTGTAGCCGTGCTTCCCTTAACTTCGTTTATTGTTGACACTTTGGCTGTTTTCCTAAAGTCTTCAATGTGTATGTTGTAGATGATCGGATTGGCTTGAACAACATAGCTAATCCTGCTTGAGTATATCCACTCCGCTACATCTTCGAAATCACTTGGAGGTGGGACCAACTTGCACGACTGATTTTGTTTTCGTGTTTTATCCCAGATGATGTCTTTCACCATTTCTGAAATTGAAAATGAGTCAAGTTAGATTCATGTACATAAATAGACACACACACACACATATATATATAATATACATTAATTTATACATAAAATATATTTGGACTAAATAAATTAGAAAAGAAAAATTAAAATGAATTTTAAAAAACCGCTAATATTTACGCCAGACATGTAACACGAGACTCAGAGACAACTACACCGAATAAAGATTATTTACGCTGTACAAGTGTAGCAGATTTAGACCTTAACTCAAAAATTCATCCAGCGAAGATGATTATCTACGCTAGTTTACCGGCGTAATTGTCAATTACGCCGGTTGCTCGAACTCGCGTTCAAGACTTAAATCCGCTGACTCAATGGTTTGAGATAATTACGCCACATGAAATTATCTACGCTACATTCAAATTAAATACGCTGGCTTCAAGTTTTTCTTGATAAATCCATGAAAACCGGATGTAACCAGATTCAAAGTTTATATATAATGCAACATCATAAGAAATCGACTCATTATACTAATAAACAATCTACATTTGAAAACCTAAAACATACCGATATCGATCTTAAAAACTTCTATCGGATTTTCAGAAAAGGTTTGATTGAAACAAGAAGTTGTGGGTTTTGCGGTTGATGAAGAAGATGATGAAAATTTGAATATGAAAATATTTACACGAAGAAGAGACTGAAATATATATACATGATTGCCTTCCAGCGTATTTATTAAATACGCTGGAACAATAATTACGCCGCGTTTATGGATTTGTGAGATATCTTCAAACTTAGGAAATCTTAGAAACAAATATGCTCGGAAATTTTAACTTTTCTCGAAAAACATGCCCCTTTTTGGTTAAAAATAGTGCAAGAATTTTAAAAATAAGCTTAAGAAAAATAAAAAAATTGCAATTTGGATCCTGAAAGTCGTTTTTGAATCCTGTGACTTTCATGCAAAAGATCATATTGATAACCTTTAGTTAATTGAAAACAGATATTAGGTATTTTGAATAATCAAGGCACAAGAAAAACTGTCAGTATGTATGTCCTTTTAATCCATGCACCTATCTTTCAACATGCGATCAGAGAGCCTTTTATCATATTGCGGTAATATTGACAAGAAATTTGATGTTCCCCCACTCATTCTGAAACAGTCAGAATGTTGTGCCCGTAAGTCCCACATCAGGACATACCCCCGCGATCAAGGTATGCTCAAAGATTCCTCATAGCAGGTAAGTATATTGACTTCAATCGTATTTGAAATTTTAATGTTAGACAGTTGGTGTTCAGGTCAGTACTTCCGTACACAAAGAGACCAAAGTCTACCAAGGCTATGACAAATACCAAATATGGTACGATTTAAGCACTTGAATGATTCTCAATGAGAGCTTCATTTGTGTAGGGTTTTGGCCACATAGGCTCTTTTTGAAAACATATCATAATTGTGTCTAGGTCAGCATATATCTGGATGCAACAGAAGAGCAACTATGATATCCCCGAATGATTAGTCAATATAAAGACCCAAAATCTCGGACTTTGGCAATCTATCCACCCAAGATTTAAGACCATTAAGCCATATGCCGCAACGTGTTACCCGCAAGTTGCACAACATTGTGGGTATCCAGAATTCTTGTGTTCATTAGAATTGGTCTCCTTTTCGTAGTTTACTTCAAGGTATTGCTGAATCTACTGACACTTCGTTGCTTAAGGCCTCAATCTATTTCTATTTTAAGATCAAAACAAAGTGTTAGCAGTTTTTCTATTATTTCTCGTGCAGATGCCAAATAAAGGATTCTGTCTCAACAATATTTTCTGGAAAACTTCCCCCCTTAAAATTTTATTTCGAAAATCCATTGCTTGTTAAGCTTGCAGAAAATCTTTTTGTTGGGCACGTTTTATGAGATTATTATTTATTATGAAAACCAATTTTTTATCACTTCCACTCAAGGAAGTTGACCATCTCCAACCAGGTTACCAAATGGTTGAAGCGAGTTTTATCGAAGGCTTTCGTGAATATATTAGCTTTCTGTTACATCGTATCCACCAGCACTTAAATATATCCTTTCTCATACGCATCTCCGATCGCATGAATGCGAATTTCGATGTGTTTGGTTCTGGAGTGGTGGATAAGGTTCTTCACAATTCCAAGACACACTTCGTTGTCGATGAGTATAGGAGTCTTCAAAACGTTGATACCATAATCTAACAACTGATTTTGTATCTAGAGACCTTGAGAACAGCAACTGTAAGCTGCCGTGTATTCAGCTTGAGCAGTTGATGTGGAGACTGTTGTCTGCTTTTTGCTTTGCCACGAAATGAGACGATTTCCTAAAAATTGACATCCTCCGGAGATGGACTTTCTGTCAACTTTACAACCTGCATGATCACTGTCAGAGTAGGCAATTAAATCAAAATTACTATCTTTAGGATACCATAAACCAAGCTTGGGAGTTCCTTTCAGATAGCGGAAGATTCTTTTGACAAAAGCTTCATGAGATTCTTTCGGATCTGTTTGAAATTGTGCACAGAGACAGACAGCCCACATAATGTCAGGCCTACTTGTGGTCAGATACATTAACGAGCCTATCATAGAATGATAGAAGGATTTATTCACGGGTTTTCCTTGAAGATCCATAGTAAGTTCTGTCTGAGCAGCAAAGGGAGTACTGGTAGATTTCCAGTCATTCATGTTGTACTTGGAGAGAATATCTCTAATACTTAGCCTGATGAATGAGTATGCCGTCTTCTCTCTGCTTTACTTCTAATCCCAAGAAAAACGTAAGTTCTCCCATCATGCTCATTTCAAATTTTGCCTTCATCACTTGCTCGAAGTCCTTGTAAAGAGCTTCATCAGTCGATCCAAAGATGATATCGTCTACGTAGATCTGCACCAGCATCATATCATCTCCAATCCGCTTTGTGAAAAGAGTCATATCAATTTTCCCTCTTGAGTACCCACATACAGAAGATACGTTGATAAACTCTTGTACCATGCTCGAGGAGCTTGGTGAAGACCATAGAGAGCTTTGTCAAGCTTATAGTATTTTATGGGGAAGTGAGGATCTTCAAAACCTGGAGGTTGACAGACATAGACTTCTTCTTTCACTTTCCCATACAGAAAAGCACTCTTTACATCCATCTGAAACACCTTAAAGTTTTGAACGAAGCATACACTACAAAAATTCTGATAGCTTCTAAGCGTGCAACCGGTGCAAAAACTTCCTCATAGTCAATCCCCTCCTCCTACCGAAAACCTTGAACCACTAATCTTGCCTTATTTTTGATAACTACACCACCGTCGTCCATCTTGTTTCGAAACACCCATGTGGTACCAATTGGATACTTTCCATCTGGTAAATCAACGAGTTCCCAAACTTTAAGTTTCCGAAATTGGGCTAATTCTTCTTGCATTGCTTGTACCCATCTTGAGTCTTGAATTGCTTCTTCGATATCTCTTGGGACAGACTGCAAGAGAAAAGCTGCATACAGTCCTACGTTGATGGTATGTGTTTGTCCACGTGTTCGAACTCCATCTTCAACAGAACCAATGACATTTTCAATTGGATGGTTTCGATTGGTCTTGTAACCTGCGTTGGTGTGAGTTTCCACTTGTTGAGGCAGATTGGTGAAGTGTTCATCGACGTATATAATTGGAGTTTCGTCTTCTTTAGGAGGTTCATCCACAGCCCGCTGTGAAGAAGAATCATCATGTGCGGATGCATTCTCAGCAGATGTGTCACCATTTACTTCGATAACAGGAAGAGTAGGAGAGGCAGAGGCAGGGGTGAAACGGGTTTTAAAAGGAGTGAAACCAATGTCTGAAGGATCAAACAATGGTTCCAATGGAGTGGATTCTGCAGGTTCGGATTCAGTGACGGGCTCAGCAATATCGAAGGTGTTGAATACAATGTCGACGTCATAAAACCAATTTGGAGCGTTTTCAGCGTTAGTGGAGTTTCCTTTTTGAAAATCGATGTAATATGATACGCCTTTTGAGAGGAAGAATAGCCCATGAAGTAACATACATTACCTACCGCTTCAAACTTGATGAGATTATCTTCAGTGTTGAGAAGTGTGCTTGAGCATCCGAAAGGTCTGAAGAAATCTATCAGAGGCTTCCTTTTGAAAAGTAGTCCATAATCTGTCTTTCCGTGAGGTTTGACAATCAGAGCACGATTCAAAACGTAGCATGCTGTGTTGACCGCTTCAGCCTAGAAGATTATGGGAAGCTTGGAGTCGACAAGCATAGTTCTAGCAGCTTCGATGAGAGTTCTGTTTTTGCGTTCCGCTACACCATTTTGCTGAGAAGTTCTGGCAGCACTGTATTGAAGACGAATTCCTTTTTCTTTGCAGAAGGAGACAAACGTATGACTGAATTCTGTACCGTTGTCGCTTCTTACGGATTTCACCTTCAGCTTGATTACGTTTTCAATCATAGGGGTGAATTTTTCAGAACGGAAGCTGTCTCACTCTTAGCTTCGAGGAAATACACCCATGAGAACCTTGAAAAATCATCTGTAATTACCAAATAATAAGATATTTTAGCTAAACTTTTAATGCTTATGGGCCCGAAAAGATCCATGTGAAGTAATTGCAGTGGGGCAGAAATCGTATTCACTGCTTTGGACTTATGAGGCTTTTTATGCTGCTTTCCTTGGGCACATGCAATGCATTTTTCAGAAAAAGAAAAATCTTTCATAGGTTTACTGGATTTAATTTAGAAAGCTTATTTATGTTTTTAAAGTTCACATGCCCGAAACGCCTGTGCCACAACAGTGATTCCGATTCAGATGCTTTTGAAATAAGACATGTCATTTACTCATTTGATTTGGCATTTTTCATATTCAGCATGTAGGTATTATTTTGGCGGGAAGCTCTAAGCATGATCATTTCTACAGGGATGGAGTATTCGGGTTTGAGGAATAAGCACTCCGTGTCATTAAACAGCACCGAAATTCCTTTGTCACAGACTTTTGATACACTCATGAGATTGTAACACAATTCTGGAACATAGTTCACATTCTCCAGAGTAAGTGCTTCCGACACGACGTCACCCATTCCGACGATGTTCCCTCCCTTTTCGCATTGATAACTCGAAAGCTTGTAAGCAGATCCTTTAACCCGGTCGTATGCTTGGAGCAACCGATGTCAACATGCCAGATATATTTCATGAGCATCCGAAGCCATTTCTGAATTTTATTCTGTTATACAACAACAACAAAAGATATTTACAGGTTAGATAGCTTTTGGAACCCAGACTTGCTTTACATTAGATTTATCATGATTTTTAGCAAGAGAGTTTTCTTTTCTTTTCCAAAAACAAGTTGAGTCAACAAAGCATTTTACTGATTTCTTTAGATTGTCAAATTGATCTGTAAAACTCTTATCGAGATCTTGATTAGGTTTAGAAAATTTCTTGCTTTTGCAATGTTTCTCAGTATGTCCTAAATGACCATAGTGAAAGCATTGTTTGTAGTTCGATCTTTTCTTCCTGGGTGCTGAGTGCGAAGACAATGTATGTGATGAGAATCTGGAGCTGCTTGAGGAGTCTGATTATGTAACATGGGTTGAATCTTTGACCTTCTTCTTGTCAGGATGATGTTTATCTTCAATTTCGTCTTCACTGTTCTCACTGTCTGATGACAAGGTTCTTGAAACTTGACTTTCATTTGACATTTCACCATCACTCTCTGAAGTTATTGTGCTTGAATCATCTCTGCTACTTTCTTCAGTAAAGTTTTTATCGGCCTCTGAAGTACCTGCAACTGATGGAACACACTCGGGAATTTCCTCTGTGAGGAACTTTCCAAATATGTTTTTCTTCAATTCTGGCACAAAGACAGGAGATTCAAGCATAACATTTCATCATTAAAAACAGAGTTTATGTCATGACTCTCAACCTTTGCATGCAATTGGTTTTGAATCTTAAGTGTAGGCGCAAGACCATTACAGTCATCCCGAATGTTCAATTTTGGCTCAAGGCCGTTACAGTCATCCATCCTAGATAAACTATTACAGTTATCCTGAATAGAAATTCTGTTTGTCTTATTACAATTCCAGGCAAACCAGTTAACTGTTGAATAACTGTCGCCGGAGTAACCGATTCCAATTTTTGAGCCTCCACATTCATCTTCCTCATCGCACACATCTTCTTGACCCTCACACAGATCTGCATTGCTTTCAGACATGTTAGTATTGTTTTGTTGTTTGTAAAAGACATTTTGATCCAAAAGATAATTTTTATCTATTAAATCACTTTTAGGATGAGGAGATGGCATAGGGACATAATTTTTGCTGGGCGGAGGAGGAAATAATTTTCTTTCATTTCTGAATTTTTCCTTATATCCAATTCCATCCTTGATGAATGTCGGTTGTTGGCAGTTTACAATATCAACCAGTGCTTTTTGACTAATATTCCATTTATCAATAATGATTTGCAATTTGTAATTTTCATTTTGAGATTTTTCTAGTTTTTTGGTCAAATCATTTATGATAAAATCTTTTCTGAAAACAAATTCTTTTAAAGTTTGCATGAGCTATAGTTGAATTTAACATTCGCTGATATGCAGCTTCATTTTCTTTTAATTCTTGATTAATTTTCAAAATCTTTTCTTTTTCTTTAATGATGTCATGGTTGAGAGATTTGTAGTGTGCCACGACTTTCAAGCATGGTTTGGAGCACAGCTTTGCTTTGAATTCATATGGTATGCTATTTACCAAATCCTTATCCTCAGTTTCTGACTTCATGGCGGTGGTAGAAGTTCCAACCGCCTCATTCTTGCCGCTATGATGGTTTCCTGAATTGCAGGCTTTGACTCATTCATTTCAGCTTTTTGTTTTCCCTTCTCAGCGGTTTGTTCAGCAGGATTGATGATGCTTTTCAGACCATTGTCATCTTTTGGAATCTTGGCAGTTTGCTTTTCAACACGGTTTGAAGCAGACGTGACAGAGACAGTGGTGTTTTTTGCCATGAGGGCCTTGTTAACTTCTCCTTTAGCTTTAGCTATTTCGTCTGACTAGTCATAATCTTCCACAACTAAAGCCTTTTGATTGTTTTCAGCAATGTTGTCACTTCCTTCAATGGCCACCGGTCTTCTTGTCTTGTTGAGCTCGACATTCTCGTTCCTCAGCAACAGATACTCCCTTTTGAAATGGCCTAAGTTTTTGCAATTGTAACATCTCAGCTTGGACTTGTCAAATCCAGCCTTTCCAAGGGCCAAGCTTTTTCCCGTTTTATCTTTGAATTTCTTCAATCGAAGAGTTATCATTGCCATCTGCCACTTCAGATCCATCTCCTCCATGTCGTCAAGATCCACTTGATACATGTCTTCAGCTGTGAGGAAATCTCTCTTCAACTCTCCTGACATAAGAGCCTCATAGCTGCTTAAGAAGGTATTAAACTGTCACACCCGACCCGCAGCGGAAAAAGGTGATCAGGGTATGATTGGGTTTTCATCAAAGCTCATGACATTTATTATAACGTTTCATATTTATTATTACAATTTAAAGGGAATCATACAATCATAATTACAACATGTTCTACACATCTTTCTAGACTTCATTATTTTCTTCTAAGGCATTTCCTATGTTTTCCTTGCTTCATCCTGTTCACCTGTATCATGTGTGAAAATGGTTTTTGGATCAACAAAAAGTTGGCGAGTGAATCCTATGAAAAACATTTAAACAAGTTTATTGAATTGATTATAAAATAAAGTGCATATCCACATATGAGTAAATATAGATGTAAACTTATTCACAAATCACTTAATATTAAAAAATGCACACACATACAATAATAGATTGTTTTGAGGCACGCGTTGTTCAACTCGTCTCCCACGAGGAACTGATGGGCCTAATGAATGAGTTTTAAGGCACGCGTTGTTCAACTCGTCTCCCACGAGGAACTGATGGGCCTAACAAATAACTTGCATACAACTTGACAATATGTAATACATAACTACAAACAATATTTACATTCTAAGTTTAGATATAATATGGTATAGCACGAGTTTGAATAATCGAATTAGTTAAGCGACACATGATACACCCCAAAACGTGTAATTAAAAAGGGGAGTTGTAAGATTCACTCACATTGGGTGCGTTCGGTTGATGATGTTGAATGCGCACGAGTTTAGAGGATTGATCGACGAGGAAAAACTAACCTAATTAATAACGAAAAAGTAAGGTAAATAAATGGATTTTATTAACAATTTTAATAGGATTTTTGGATATATTTTTGTGAGTTTAAGGCTATTTTCTAACTTTAAAAATGTTATTTTTAAGTATTTTTAATTGATTTTTAATTTAAATAAATAAATAAAAATAATAAAAAAAATGTTGATTTTTACCATTGACCGTTGACTTGTTGACCGTTGACCGGTTCGTCGGTTATATGTGTGCGCTGGGTGAGACTCGAACCCGTGACCTCCCGTACGCGTGCACGCAACTCTACCAACTGAGCTACGTGTCTAACCCGAAATATTTCTGTTTTTAATTATATTTAAACACTAATTAAATTAATCCGAAAATCATTTATTTTTAAAAGGTTTTAATGTATCGACTCGGTGCTCTCCACAGGTCTCGAACCCGGGACCTGTGGTTTAGCTTGGCACACAGTCCACCGCTGGACTGTGTGTCTAACTTGGTAAATATTCTGGTTTTTATTATACTTAACATCTTACTGTTGTGGATCCGGTTCAGTTAAAAAAAAAGGACATTCTATTACTGCGAAGGTGTGTGTGTCAAGGATCGAACTCGGGACGTATGCGTATTGTTTGCACACAGTCCACCGCTGTACTGTGTGTCTAACCCGTTTATAATACCGATTTTAATTAATCTTATAACTTAAGCGACTTCGTCTTCTTCGTTCAAAACACAGACAACAGTTAACTAACAGTTATTTGTTAAATTAATCTAACGAATTTATAAACAATTGCAATGTATTGAACAGAAAAGGGTTTGGGGAATGATTGTACCGAACTGATCGCCTTTCTTCAGAAGTCCGGCAAAGATTGTCGGCTCTGTTTTGGGAACTCCTTCTGTTCGGATTCATTAATCAGTTTGGATGAATTAGATGTGAAATTGAACTACTGAGGAACGATTATCAGTAGGTTTGAATGATCATAACGATTAACATCGAGTTTCCGAAAAATCCAGAAGTTTTCCGGCGAAAACAGAAAATCCGGCAATGTCGTCTGGGGTTGATTCTGGGTGATGGAGTGATGTTAGAATTTGTCTAATAATGGGTTAAAACATAAAAAGTCGAGGTATTTACCGTGTAGATGAAAGTCCCGGTTTTCCGGCGACTTGCAGTGAATTCCGGCGAGTGAAATTTCTTGCGACAGAGATTCTTCAGAGGTTTAAGGTGAGTGGGGGTGATGTCAGTATGAGCTCTAAGATCTTATTTTAGAGTAAGAAGAAAGGATGGAATGAATTCGGTTTTCCGGCGGAAATTTCCGGTTAATTTGCAGAGAATTCCGGCGACTGTGGCGAGGTTTTACTGAGCGAAAAGAAGAGTGTAATCTTGATAAACTCGCGAGCTCACTGATGAATAAAGTATAACACAGGTTTAAGTGTATTTCCGGTTTTGAATTCAACACTTTTCGGTTATGGTCTGATGATTTGAATGAGTGCCATTAAGGTCTTTCAGTTATAACCGGCGTGGGTGTAAACGTATCCGTTATGACAAAAGAAAACGTTAAAGATTGACGATTTCGTCGGGATTTCCGGCATCAGTGACTTGAGTGACCGAATTCGACTTCAGTTTTTTATTATATGTATTAATTGAATCAATATGTAAACAAAAATCACAAGTGGCGGAGCGGTTGGAGGGATGTGAGTTAAGACTTTGCATGATGCTCGGCTGACCCGGGTTCGAAACCCGGCTTCAGCATTTTATTTTTAAATCACAATTTTTAGTACATTTTCAAATATAAATTTTATATTCTAATATACTTATTACTTATCTATCGTTTAAAATTAATTTGAGCATTAAATACGCAACGAAATTTTTAACTGGTTGTTCGGTTAATAAACGAAGCGGGTTTGGTAAATCTGGTTTTTGACGGATGTTACAGTATCCCCTACTTTTAGAAATTTCATCCCGAAATTTAAGTAATGGCATGTTTCTCTCAAAAGGATGGTTTTTTTTTTAAATTAACCATTAAATACTTAGAAAGGAGTAAGAGTTTAAATTTTGTTTGAGGCGGTAACGTTCCTTGTAAGGGTTGAGTACCCTGCTACAGGAATCGCTTTTTGATGCCTAAGTTAATGAATATTGATAAACAGAGTTGATTGACTAAATAAGATTTCATGCGCAAGAGTTTTGATTTGTTTGGAAAGATAAGGTTATATCCTAAAATAAACTTCTAATACTAAAACCTACATGGAACTTCTCATAACCGCCTGACAATGCCTCTGATCCTTTGGCAAGAATACTTATATATAGGAAGTACCAGCGGCGTATCCACCATATTCTTGTCAAATTTTCATTGGTTTTATCAGTAAGTTATGATTGGTTCTATGATGTGACTCTAGAACATAAATAAACACAACAACCAATATCTGAGTCTTAATTCTGATAGTATACATGTTTGAATGGTGACACAATCCAATTTCTTTAAATGATGAGATGATATGAATCCTAAATCAGTGAGTATAAAACAAACTTCAACCAAGACAATACTAAATCCTACATGGAACTTCTCATAACCGCCTGATAATGCCTCTGATCCGTTGACAAGAATAATTATATATAGGAAGTACCAGCGGCGTATCCACCATATTCTCGTCAAATTTTCATTGGTTTTATCAGTAAGTTATGATTAGTCCTATGTGACTCTAAAACATAAACAAACACAACAACCACAGCTTGAGTCTTAATTCTGATAGCATACATGTTTGAATGATGACAGTACCTCTCTCGTTGGTTATGATGGAGAGGTTAGTCTATGTAGAAATGGAACACAATCCAATTTCATTAAATGATGAGATGATATGAATGTTAAATCAGTGAGTATAAAACAAACTTCAACCAAGACAATACTAAATCCTACATGGAACTTCTCATACCCGCCTGATAATGCCTCTGATCCTTTGACAAGAATACTTACATATAGGAAGTACCAGCGGCGTATCCACCATATTCTCGTCAGTTTTTCATTGGTTTTATCAGTAAGTTATGATTAGTCCTATGTGACTCTAAAACATAAACAAACACAACAACCACAGCTTGAGTCTTAATTCTGATAGTATACATGTTTGAATGATGACAGTACCACTCTCGTTTGTTATGATGGAGAGGTTAGTCTATGTAGAAGTGAGACACAGCTCAACTTCTTTAAATGTTGAGATTGTAATATGTTGAGATGTATGATGATATGAATGTTAAATCAATGAGTATAAAATAAAACTGAAATAGTAATTCGCATTAAGATCCTTGGATAAATTTCCAATTTATAATTGAGACACGTGAAAATTGAGATAACATAAAGAAAAACATAGAAATAAGCGGTTGGAGTTGAATCTTGATTTTTGGTGAAGGAGACTAGTTGGGTGGTTTCGTTCGAGCCGTCATTATCTTCAACAGGATTGGTGTTGATGTTGTAAACTCTTCCTCTTGCTGGTGGCCTAGTGGTTAGGTTTTCTTGATTTGATTGGTTAACTGGGTTTGCTTGAGCTTGGGCGTGTATGATGTTAACCAATCGAGGGCACGTGTTTCTATAATGGGTAGGGTCGCCACAATTAAAACAAACTCGAACATAAGGTAACATGGGGTATTGGGGTTGTTGATATGTTTGGGTCATGTTTTGAGTAGGGGGAGAGATTTGGTTTTGAGAGGTGCGGCAAACCTTGCTCAAATGACCATAGTGTCCACAATTCGCACATAGTCGACAAGGTAAGGTAGATGGATGGTGATAAAAAAAGGTGTTACATTGAGGGTGAGGTCCAAGGTAAGGTTTCTTATTTGGGTAAGTTGAGTTGGGTGCTACTTGAGTGATTGGGATAGCTTGGAGGGGTACGGCTTGTGAGGCTGGTTGATTACGTTGGGTGACAGCGAAAAGTTTCCCATCTCGCTTTCTCTTGGAAATGGGTTGAGAAGGGGATTCGGGTTGGGTGGAGTTTGAAGTTTCAGTTGTTGCTTTATCCTTCTTCTTCTCCTCCTTGAAGTCTTTATTCCGTATGCGGTTCTCGGTGAGCTCTGTAGCTAACTCCATTGCTGCTTTCAAAGTTGCAGGCGTGGTACTTATTACAGAGTCTTGGATTTTTGAAGGAAGACCTCGAATGTAGTGCTCGATCAAACGGTAGAGGGGAGTGAACAAGTTGGGAACCATTTGATTTAACTCAAGGAATCTTTTGTTGTACGTGGTGTGGTCGCCTTCCTTTTGTTTCAACGAATAGAACTCATCTTCTAATTTCTTGATTTCGCTTCTTGGGCAAAACCGTCTAGTCATGATTTCCTTCAACTCTTCCCAAGTTAAAGTCATAGCATCTTCAACACCTCGTTTGGCCTTCTCTGTATTCCACCAAGTAAGTGCTATTCCAAGTAAACGACCGGTAGCATATCACACTTTGCGATCATCGGGGCAATCGCAACTTAGAAAGGTGTTCTCCATTTCTTCAAACCAATGGAGGAGAGCGGTGACACCTTCAGTCCCTTCGTATTTTGGAGGGTCGCAGGATTTGAAATGCTTGTAGGTGCATTTAGTGGTATTTGGGGAAGGGTTGATAACATTTTGATCTTCTTGGTTGACAGGATTAGCGGTAAGGGCTTGTTGGACTTGAATTACAATGTTGGGTATTACGGCAGCCATTTGTTGAGCGATTTGGGCAGCCATGCGCTCGCGGGCTTTTCCTGATCTCATCTTCCTACGAGCGAGGCTAGAAGACATCTACAAGGAATACATATCAAGAGTATGAGTTGGATGCTTTAGGGATCATGTGTCGTATTTAGGAATGAACATTTATAAAATAAATATAAAATAATAAATCTACTACATCCATAGGATGTCTTGGGCTTTGCTCGTAATTGGGCCTTGCATGCCGCCATACTTCACCTTCGTAATCATGTGGGCCCCCATGATCACCGGGTTTTTCATATGGTTCGCATGTGTTAGCCTGGTTACGTACACTAAAACCCGGGGAAAAATCGAGAAATATGTATGTAACGTATGATATTCGGAATGTATCCAGGTGTGGACACGGTGACACCTCAAAGTGGGTCAGTTCGAACGACGTTTGGTGTGGCATGCTTTGGCCTAATAGGTCCTTCGTACTCTCATCGTTAGTCACCAGGTAGGCAAACTGGTCCGTTATATTGGATTTATACGAATGCCAACCTAGAGAGGACGTTCCGACTACCGGTACTTGTACCCTTACAGTTACTACATGCCCGTCGCAGAACTCACTTTGATGAGATTTGAAAAATGAAAAATGCGACAAAATCTTGAATAACGGAAGTATGAAGATGAATTGAATATGTGAACATTGAAATATGCATGATGAATATGTATGTAAGTATGTATGTCTAACTGTAAGTATAATTCACTATGTATCACAAAATGTAATATTGGAAGTGTTTGCATGCATTTGTGTATATAATAAATATGAAAGAAATAAACATCATGAGTTTGCATATAACCACATAAACAATTAAAATCTAATCAACTATAGTATAGGCTCTAAGGGTCTAATAACCTATCCTATATCCCTATAGTCAAAAGCTCTGATACCAATCTGTCACACCCCGACCCGCAGCGGAAAAAGGTGATCGGGGCATGATTGTGTTTTCATCAAAGCTCATGACATTTATTATAACGTTTCATATTTATTATTACAATTTAAAGGGAATCATACAATCATAATTACAACATGTTCTACACATCTTTCTAGACTTCATTATTTTCTTCTAAGGCATTTCCTATGTTTTCCTTGCTTCATCCTATTCACCTGTATCATGTGTAAAAATGGTTTTTGGATCAACAAAAAGTTGGCGAGTGAATCCTATGAAAAACATTTAAACAAGTTTATTGAATTGATTATAAAATAAAGTGCATATCCACATATGAGTAAATATAGATGTAAACTTATTCACAAATCACTTAATATTAAATAATGCACACACATACAATAATAGATTGTTTTGAGGCACGCGTTGTTCAACTCGTCTCCCACGAGGAACTGATGGGCCTAATGATTGAGTTTTGAGGCACGCGTTGTTCTATGAACTGATGGGCCTAATGAATGAGTTTTAAGGCACGCGTTGTTCAACTCGTCTCCCACGAGGAACTGATGGGCCTAACAAATAACTTGCATACAACTTGACAATATGTAATACATAACAACAAACAATATTTACATTCTAAGTTTAGATCATAATATGGTATAGCACGAGTTTTAATAATCGAATTAGTTAAGCGACACATGATACACCCCAAAACGTATAATTAAAAAGGGGAGTTTAAGATTCACTCACATTGGGTGCGTTCGGTTGATGATGTTGAATGCGCACGAGTTTAGAGGATTGATCGACGAGGAAAAACTAACCTAATTAATAACGAAAAAGTAAGGTAAATAAATGGATTTTATTAACAATTTTAATAGGAATTTTGGATATATTTTTGTGAGTATAAGGTATTTTCTAACTTTAAAAATGTTGTTTTTAAGTATTTTTAATTGATTTTTAATTTAAAAAAATAAATAAAAATAATAAAAAAATGTTGATTTTGACCATTGACCGTTGACTTGTTGACCGTTGACCGGTTCGGTCGGTTATATGTGTGCGCTGGGTGAGACTCGAACCCGTGACCTCCCGTACGCGTGCACGCAGCTCTACCAACTGAGCTACGTGTCTAACCCGAAATATTTCTGTTTTTAATAATATTTAAACACTAATTAAATTAATCCGAAAATCATTTATTTTTAAAAAGGTTTTAATGTATCGACTCGGTGCTCTCCACAGGTCTTGAACCCGGGACCTGTGGTTTAGCTTGGCACACAGTCCACCGCTGGACTGTGTATCTAACTTGGTAAATATTCTGGTTTTTATTATACTTAAGATCTTACTGTTGTGGATCCGGTTCAGTTAAAAAAAAAGGACATTTTGTTACTGCGAAGGTGCGTGTTTCAAGGATCGAACTCGGGACGTATGCGTATTGTTTGCACACAGTCCACCGCTGGACTGTGTGTCTAACCCGTTTATAATACCGATTTTAATTAATCTTATAACTTAAGCGACTTCGTCTTCTTCGTTCAAAACACAGACAACAGTTAACTAACAGTTATTTGTTAAATTAATCTAACGAATTTATAAACAATTGCAATGTATTGAACAGAAAAGGGTTTGGGGAATGATTCTACCGAACTGATCGTCTTTCTTCAGAAGTCCGGCAAAGATCGTCTGCTCTGTTTTGGGAACTCCTTCTGTTCGGATTCATTAATCAGTTTGGATGAATTAGATGTGAAATTGAACTACTGAGTAACGATTATCAGTAGGTTTGAATGATCATACCGATTAACAGCGAGTTTCCGAAAAATCCAGAAGTTTTCTGGCGAAAACAGAAAATCCGGCAATGTCGTATGGGGTTGATTCTGGGTGATGGAGTGATGTTAGAATTTGTCTAATAATGGGTTAAAACAGAAAAAGTCGAGGTATTTACCGTGTAGATGAAAGTCCCCGGTTTTCCGGCGACTTGCAGAGAATTCCGGCGAGTGAAATTTCTTGCGACAGAGATTCTTCAGAGGTTTAAGGTGAGTGGGGGTGATGTCAGTATGAGCTCTAAGATCTTATTTTAGAGTAAGAAGAAAGGATGGAATGAATTCGGTTTTCCGGCGGAAATTTCCGGTTAATTTGCAGAGAATTCCGGCGACTGTGGCGAGGTTTTACTGAGCGAAAAGAAGAGTGTAATCTTGATAAACTCGCGAGCTCACTGATGAATAAAGTATAACTCAGGTTTAAGTGTATTTCCGGTTTCGAATTCAACATTTTTCGGTTATGGTCCGATGATTTGAATGAGTGCCATTAAGGTCTTTCAGTTATAACCGGCGTGGGTGTAAACGTATCCGTTATGACAAAAGAAAACGTTAAAGATTGACGATTTCGTCGGGATTTCCGGCATCAGTGACTTAGTGACCGAATTCGACTTCAGTTTTTTATTATATGTATTAATTGAATCAATATGCAAACAAAAATCACAAGTGGCGGAGCGGTTGGAGGGATGTGAGTTAAGACTTTGCATGATGCTCGGCTGACCCGGGTTCGAAACCCGGCTTCAGCATTTTATTTTTAAATCACTATTTTTAGTACATTTTCAAATATAAATTTTATATTTTAATATACTTATTAATTATGTATCGTCTAAAATTAATTTGAGCATTAAATACGCAACGAAATTTTTAACTGGTTGTTCGGTTAATAAACGAAGCGGGTTTGGTAAATCCGGTTTTTGACGGATGTTACATAAACAAAGCGACATGTTCTGTGGATATTTTAAGTGCTTGAGCGTCGCTGGCCGCAATAGTCTTCTTGGAGGATGACGAGGCCTTCACAGAGCTTGCGGAAGCATTCGGATAAGATTCGATAGCACTTTGAGAGTTTAATCCACATGAGGTGATAGGAGCAAGAAATGCCATATTCTTGGGGGCCGAGGTTGCAACAGCTTGCTGAGTAATCTTCTGAGAATAACCAGTTTAGTTCATCTCTCTCTTGACAATGTCCATTTTGAAGGCTTTTAGAGTGTTGATCAGTTCTGAAAGTGTAACAGGAGTTGTGCTGGTTAAGAAAGTTCACTTAATCATCATGCATTGAAGACTCTATTCTTTGGGGAGAGAGTCTAGCAGCTTCTTGATCGATGCATAATTTGCGACAGGGTTTCCCACTTTCTTCATCTTAGTTAGCACTCCAAGAAATCGAATTATGTGGTCGGATAAGCTTTCACCACGAACACTTCCAAACATGTCATCCTCATTTCCTTCATAGTGGTCGATTAGTGCTAACCATTGAAGACTCCATTCTTTGGGGAGAGAGTCTAGCAGCTTCTTGATCGATGCATAATTTGCGACAGGGTTTCCCACTTTCTTCATCTTAGTTAGCACTCCCAGATATCGAATTATGTGGTCGGATAAGCTTTCACCACGAACACTTCCAAACATGTCATCCTCATTTCCTTCATAGTGGTCGATTAGTGCTAACCACAGTTCATGTTCTAAGGTGTACTCTTCAAACAAGTTGTTATCATCCTTGGACAGAGCCACAGTAAGAGCAGCATGAGCCCTCAAGTCACTTGAATCAGAGTTCTATCTTCATCTGTGAACGTTGATGGATCTTCATTGATTGTACGAATGTCGTCACGAATTATCATTGGGACATGCGGACCCACTGTGACTGACATCCATTGGTATAGTCGGTATACTCAAAGAAGGCTTTGATCCTTTTTTTCCAGCTGCTGAGATCTTCTGATCCTTTCAACTTTGGTGGCCTTGTAGCAGTTCCAGTTTCTAGCTCGGCTTGGGCAATCGGATTGAGTTGATTGAGTGACATGATTGATGATCGATGATCAAATACGCTGGAGAGTGATAAATCAGGAAACAATTTCGCTGCAAAGTAGACAAATACGCTACAAATGAAACAAATATGCTGGACTAGAGATCAAATTCGCTGCACTTGGATCAAATATGCTACACTTCAGATCAATTACGTTGCACTTGAAATCAAAAGCTAAATCCGCTGGATATTAAAAAACAAGCAAAAGTTTGGTTAATTTCGCTGATCACCATGATAAAATCGCTAAGGATTTGTATCACTGACTTTGAAGTCGCCTTCGATTAATTTCGCTGGCACTATTACGCACAAACTTAACAAATTCGCGGGTTTAAACTCAGCTTATTTGTTAAATACGCGATATTCAAACTTAAATACGATGTCTTCAAAAGTTTCTACGCTAGCTTCAAAAATAAATACGCCTAAAAGGGTTTTAGTACGAAAAAAAAAACCTCTAATCACCCAAAAACGACTCAAAATTCATGTTTCTTTGCAGCAAAATGACCAAAATGTTTACCAAACCACTGATTAACAACAACCCAATGATTAAACACACCAGATTAAGCCATTTTAAGCCCAAAAATTTTAAAAACCTTAAAACTTTGAAAACCATCAAAACTTGAATAATCTTACCAAAACTCAAACAATCAAGAGCACAAAGGCTCTGATACTAAATTGTGAATCCCAAATCAGATTCGGATCACAGTGGTTGATTGTTATCACCCAAATACTATAGATTAGTTGTTTGAATGTGAAAGTTAAGAAAAACCAAACTAAGAAGATGAAGAATCTTGAATGGATCAAACTACTAGTGTTGTATATGAAATCCCAATAACATGTAATAAAAAACAACACCTGGATATTCGGATGTAAGCACAATAGCAAAAATCACAACACAAGAGAATCACCAAAATATGTCCAAGAAACTTGGACAATACATTCATTGAGTACCATATTTATACAAAACGATCACCCAGCGTAATTAATAATTACGATGGGTTGCTAAATACGCCGCTAGCTAGAAGATTCATACAATTACACTTTTGACCCTTCAACATTGTCTAACTAATACAAACCAGCTCAAACTATGGATAATCAAGCACCAACGGTCTCAAAAAGTTCTAACATACTTGTTACAATCAAATCCCTCATCCTCTTGAGCGACAACTAGTGCTTTGTACTTTGAATTTGATGGACCTTCTTGAAATTGCACCATCCTTGTTGTTGTTCGAGGAGGAGAAGGTTTGTGATAGATTTCTTTCTTGTAATAATCTTCTCCAAAAGGATTATGATTGCCTTGTACTTCTCTGTTTGGGCATTCTCTCTTAAAATGACCTTTTACAAGACATTTGAAACAAGTTACTTTTGACTTGTCGAAACCCAGCTTTCCATCCAAACCTCCCAAGCTGTTGCGTCAAGTACTTTCCATGAAACCTTGAGCTTGTCTAACTATACTAGCCATGCACCATTTGATGTCGATCAGCTCTAATTCTCTTTGTCATGTTTGGATTCCCAATCTTCCTGGCCACTAAGCTCTCATATGACTCAAGCATTGAGGCAAGCAGAGCCATATGTTGTGTAGCTCTCTGTTCATTAAAATTTTGTGTTTTTCCATGAACCATATGATATCGATCAACTCTAATTCTTAAGGGTCGATCTGATCGTAATCCTCTTTGGTCATGTTTGGATTCCCAATCTTCCTGGCCACTAAGCTCTCATATGACTCAAGCACTGAGGCAAGCAGAGCCATATGTTGTGTATCTCTCTGTTCATTAAAATTTTGTGTCTTTTCCATGCACCATTTGATGTCGATTAACTCTAATTTTTAAGGGTCGATCTGATGATAATCCTCTTTGGTCATGTTTGGATTCCCAATCTTCCTGGCCACTAAGCTCTCATATGACTCTAGCACTGAGGCAAGCAGAGCCATATGTAGTGTAGCTCTCTGTTCATTAAAATTTTGTGCGTTTTCCAGGTTGACAACAATGTTACACTGAAGAACTTTCTGACTGGAATTCGGTTGGTTATTCTGGCAGTTGTTAAAGTTAGAGCTTTGGGATGATTGTTGGGTGGAAGGAGAATTTGTTTATAGCTCTTAAAAGAAGTGAAACCCGTTTTGCTGCATGATTGATTCTAGATGTTTACCGCATTGTTTGCACTAAATGTCGTTTGTATTTTTGGACTTTGAATGCATGTAACTGGATTTCCCTTGTAGTACAAGGGTTCACATTTTGTTGTGCGTTTTACCCCTTTGATTTTGCCATTTATGCAATTCAAGCTCATGAGTTTCAAGCTTCTTGATAAACTTTTCCATAGTCATCGTGCCACTGTTATATTCAGAACTAGTCTTAACAATTGTAAGATATGTCGACCATTCATCTTTTAGCATAACAACTGCTAATTTTTCTACTAAGTCTTTGTCTTCTTTGTTAATACCTAGATGTTTCATTTTAACACCAGATGACAGTATCTTTCAATGAGTTGTTTTAATGATTAACCTTTTAACGGAAGAAAAATATCAAACTCTTTCTTTAGCAATGACTGTTTGCTTTCCATCATCTATTTACTGCCTTGAAACTTGACTTTGAGAGCATTCCATAATGATTGAGAAGTGTTATCATGTTGCAATAAAGAGAGTATGTCTTCTATGATGCCCAACTATAGTATGTTCATCATCTTCTTCTCCCGTTTAAACAAATCCTTCTCTTGCCCATAGTATTGCATCAACACCTTTCAAGACCCGTTTCTCCAACTGGAGTAGCATAACCCTCTTCTATGGCATACCAGTTTCTCGAGATAATTCTCTTGCAACCAGTTGGTGAAGCGTTCGTGCCATCCCTTATAATCTTCAAGATACATAAGTTTAGGTGGCTTGGCCATAGTTCCCATTTCATTTTCAAGTTTTATATTTTGGGCTGCGGTGGTTGTTATATCAGTTGTTGTTGCGAGTGCGTTGTAAACTTCTTCCATGTTATCGGAAAACTCGTTAAACAATGGTTTGGTGCGAGGTGTCGCCTGGTGCGAATGGTACGCAAGTTTTGAAAAATGCTAAAAAGACACTTCTACGAGTTGTTATGCACTCCGTACCAGGTGTTGTACGCTTCGTGCGAAGTGACAACTATGATTAATAAAAACTTGTTTTGTGCGCTGTGCATTTCATCCGAGGGGTCTAGTCTTCTTGTACAGTTGCTCTAGTCACTTTTGAACGAGGTGTTCTCGCTGATTTGCTTTTTTTGCAATTTGCGACATGAATTCGGTTGAATTTAGGTCTAGAACTTTGGGCGGTATGTTTAAACTGATTTTAATGTGTTATACTATAATCTTAGTCCAATTCGTCCATGAATTTGTCCAGATCTGATAAACATAACAAGGAGTAGAAATAGAGACATTCAATGGTGGAAATTTGATCGATTGTCATCAAATCAGGCCTCCAGGCTCTAATACCACTTGTGGGTGGATCGGCTTTCCTCCGAAAGCTCTGAACCAGACTTGAGCTAACTAGCGTGCGAAGAATTCATCGTTAGCAAGTTGTCAATGATCAGAATTACTGTATAAATGCTTCTACTTCTTTGTATTAATAAACGTTGAAGAATACAGATGCAAACTGATAGGGCTTCACCACAATATCATAAAAATAACTACTTACTCAACACCCTTGAGCTTCTATAAATAGACATGCTCAACTCGCAAAAGGGTGGAAGGGGTTAACTCGTACGAAGTAGCAAGTAGCACTTCGTACGAGGCAGTCATCAACTCATACAAGGTGACCCTATAACAACAAAATGTAATAAAACTAACATTTTAAGCCTTGTTACATGTATGACATGACCCTAAGACGTAGGCTATAGACATTCTACACTAACAACTTGGCATGATCTTATCAACTTGATGCAAGCATAAATAGAAGTGATCTTGAGACATTTCAACTTGCACCTTCTGCTTATAGAGGCCGCCTATTGAAGCTCTAATCTTTCCTTGAACACAAGTAAGTGTTCTTCCTTAGCCCTTTCATTATTTTGGCTAGTTATGAGCAAAAATTCAAGCAAATGGACCTTACTTTGACTTTCGGTTCTGACCTTTTTGGTCAAGTCAAAGTTCAAATTGAACTTGGCTACGTGATCATAATAATGAAGGTTTTAATCCTTTGCGATTGCACCCTCTGATCATCACGTTTAGTAGGCGAAATGACGAGTCAAACTTTTACGAAATAAAAGTCAAAAGTGCATAAAAATGCATTTTATGACGAAAGTGTTTTCGGGTATTAAAACTTGAAGTCCAAATTAGTTTTATAACATTATTAGATATGTTTTAACATGTCTAGCTCATCATTCCTAGTTTAGCGCTTATTCCTTAGTCGAATGTCGAGCGGTTTGACTTCCGCTTTGACTTTCGAATCTGACCCGTTTGGTCAACTTTGGATCCGACCAAGCCCATTTATATGACCATAGTAATATAAGGAATAACTCTCTGTGGTTATACCTTATGGTCATGTCGTTTGGTTAGTCAAATGACTAGTTACCTTAGATACTTTTAATTGGACAAAAATACCCTTTTCGCACAAAATAGTTTTAAACATATGAGATCATGGTTTTTAACATCTGAACTGATCACACAACATTATTAAACATGTTTTGACATCTCGGACTCGTCATATGACTCATTCAACCATTCGAACCTGTATTAATGAATACGACCGGTTAAAGTGGTATAAACTACTTTAACAAGTCGTAACGGGTTAAAACACGTAGAAACCCTTTCAAATAAGAATGTGAGGTTAATAAACCATATTATACAAGATCCTTCACTCATTTGTTTAATAAACCACATTCTATTCGATGTTCCGTTTAAGCTTGGATATACACTAACCTTAATTATCCGACCAAATTAGGAAACACTTAAATCACTTGAGCTTTGCGTACCTATTTGAACATGACATCTACGCAAACCTGTGAGTACGTAGTCCCCTCTTTTACGAAATACTATTATAAATAGTTTTTATATATATATATATATAATAATTTACATAAGACAACATGTTTACATTGTACAAAACTTGCTGGTGCTTTATCTATGATATGAGAACAATCATTAACAATAGACTAGCCGATCGGTAGTATATTAATAACCCAATCCTGCTTCCAATTTTATTTTAGGAAGAACCCAATAGGGGATGAGCGCTATAGGTTTAACAACCCATTCCCACTTCTTATATTATTTTAATTACCCACTAGGGAATGCTAGAACCCGTGAAACTATGGACAAACCCTTTGGTGGTTTGACCGACCTACTATACACGGCGAATGCTTTACACATACATGACGATTGGTTTACACATACATGACAATTGGTTTTAAACATGATGATTGTTTTATACTAAAAATGACAATGGATTTTCAAGTATATATATATATATACATATATAAATACATATACATATATATACACACACATATATATAAACCATACAATTTACAAGAGAACATTTTGAGTTAATTATCCTTTTTTAACAAAGAAACATTTTGTCGAGTCTCATCGCTACATGGTTTCCTTTTAAATATACTAACTTTTAATGTTGGTAAATCATGTTGCAATACCAAATACATTTAATACAAAATTTGTTACAAAGCTTTCATGCGTCGACTCTCGTAGTCTGATAAGGCACACAACAAACTCAAAGCCATGAACCTGACCACAAAACCTATGTTCCTCACCATAATTCATTGTTGACTGTTATTTTTACATATGTTTCAGGTTTTCACATTCAAGTATGTACATATAGGAATGCACTCGGGCCTTAGATTGCTTCTAAATTTGAAAACAATTACTGGTATTCTTTGTGTTGTAAAATAATATTATTAATATAATGAAACTTTTAGTACCATGTGTTGTGAGCAATTTGTAACGTGACTCCCCGATGATTCTGTCACGGGTTGTTATTACGCGGTCTGGTGTGACAGATTGGTATAAGAGACATGGTTATAGAGAATTAGGTTATAAGTAATACTTTTGACCTAGACTATAACCTTCCTAGGACCCTAACATGAGATAACTCGCGTCTAGATTCTTGGTGCAACAAATATACAAACCATCACCTATCCTTAGGTGATTAGAAAAACAATTCAAAGTCATAATCCATTCATAAAAGTCAAAATCTCCAATGTTTTACAATAAATCATCATCTATCCTTAGATGATTTGTCTTTAGGCTTTTAAGTCTTAAAGGTTTTCAAAATCTCGTCAAATTTTGGGTTTTGAATAATGTGAACACATGCAATCTGCAAGAGTGGATGCCTGCACCCTGAGTTTTCTGTCTAAGGCTAGAGTGTTCGTACAAATCCACATAATCGGACCAATCACTCTTACCAAGGAACACTTGGGGTGAGTGTCCACTTATAGGCTAAAGCATGTCTTCGCGGTACATTATAAATACCCATTTTACTTTGATTTGTCACTGTGTCGTTTATTCATTTTGAGAAATGAGTAAATGATTCCACTCCTTATGCTCCGTCGATACTTTAGCGTTTCTTTCTTTTTTTTAAAAAATCATATATCTATCTCACTCGCTTTCCATGATGATTCCATTCTCTTTTAAGAATGCCTGCTCGTCGCAACACTACCCAAGATACTGAAATGGCGACTCTAATCGCCCAACAAATGGCGACGATACATCCAAACCTTGTGACCCAACTCAATCAGGTCTACAATAACAACAATCTTCCCACGCCTTGTAACTACAAATAGTTCAACTCGGCTAAACCAAACAAGTTCTATGGGTCCGAGGGAGCTACTTGGCTCCTACAATGGTTTGAAATCATCCAGAGCACTTTCCGTTATTGTCAGTGTTCCAATGAGCGAAGGTAAAGTTTGCTTCGAGTGTTTTCCAGAAGAGAGCACTCACATGGTGGAACAGAATTATGAGAGATAGAGGTGTGAATGTGGCTATGGCACAAACATGGGAAAACATAGGAATCTTATTATGAAAGAGTTCTGCCCACGCAATGAGATGAGGACACTTGAGAATGAATTCCATGATCTTAAATAAGGTAGTGGAGAAAATCGTGCGTATACCGATCGATACAAGGAGTTAAGCTTACTCAGTCCCACCATGGGCACGTCTCTTGATAAGGCCATTGAGAAATACATTGATGGTTTACCTGATCCGGTTCAAGACATAGTCACCAGTAGTAAGCCAGCTACCGTTAGGGAGGCTATCGAACTAGCCGCTACCCTAACAGACTCCGAAGTAAACAAAGGAAAACTTTCTCGTAAAGGTGACAAGAAACAATCTGTCAAGACTATTCACGAGAAACCAAAGGAAACAAAAACCAAACCCTCTAGAAATTCAAGGAAGCGTAAGGATTCGAGAAACTTCATTGTTGTTGCTAAAACTTATCAGGCTACTCCTAATCAACCAGCTCAACCTCCTGCTAGGAAACCATATAATCGAAGCGCACCTCTGTGCAACCAATGTAACCTTCACCATCATGCAACCGTTCTTTGTCGAAATCAACTTGTGGACATTTTGGTCATACAACTAACGTTTGTCGATCTGCTGCTACACAAAACCAAGTTGTTGACAACACTTCTAATGGACGTGCATTTAACGTTGAGGTTAACGAGGCTCGTGTCAGTTATTTATAAACAACTAGAACTTAACATTTTGTTTTCTTTTGTCATCCAAGACTCGTATACACCTTTCAGTTATTTTGTAATGATATTAATATTCCTATATCATTTACAAACTAATATGAATACGCATATGTGTAATATGCATCTACATACCGATTATGGGGTTCTTGTTCTTTACAAAATTGAACTACTCTCGTAATTTCTCTAGTTTGTGAGCGCACTTAGTGCGGCCACACATTTTCTACTAAACCTATGAAATTTCTCTAGACGTACTACTCCAATTGTTGTTTTAAGTGTTTTTCTTTGATCTTGTTTGTTCTTCCCCGCTTGGCAAGATGAGCTATATGGACTATGTGACGAATTAAGTAACTATGCGTGCACACATAATTATGAAATTCGATGCATGGAAGTCATACTGAGTCCTGTTAGGTACGATGACATAAAATCTAGAGTGATTAGATAAAGGGACGAGCATAATACAATAACCAAATGGTGGATACACTACTGGTATTTCCTATATATAAGTGTTCTTATTGTATTATCTGTCGTAACGTTATTCAACTCAATGGAAGGTTTTATGGTATCTTAGACCTATATGTATTGTCTACTCTTTAACCAAGAATCCAAAACCATCCATATTCATTTCCACTTCTGATATTATTTGAGAAAGTATCAATTGTGAAATGAAGAAATCCATTTATCAATCCTTCATTTTCCAGTTCTCATATTATTTGAGAAAGTATCCACTAGGAAATGAATAAATCCATTTAACAATCCTTCATTTCCACTTCTGATATTATTTGAGGAAGTATCCACTAGGAAATGAATAATCCATTAACCAATCCATTTTTCATTTCAAGCTATGATATTATTTGAGGAAGTATCCACTTGGAAATAAATAAATCCATTTATCAATCCTTCATTTCCACTTCTATATTCTTTAATGAAGTATCCACTGGGAAATGAATAATCCATTTATCAATCCTTCATTTCCACTTCTGATATTATTTAAAGAAGTATCCACTGGGAAATGAATAAATCCATTTATTAATCCTTCATTTTCACTTCTGATATTATTTGAGAAAGTATCCAGTGGGAAATGAATAATCTATTTTTCATTTCCAGTTCTGATATTATTGAGCAAGTAACTGGGAAATGAATAATCCATTTATCAATCCTTCATTTCCACTTCTTGTGAACAAGGATCGAGCTCCCGAAATGAGCAATCGACCTGATCTTGCTCAACTAGCAGAGGCGGCATTCATTGCCAGAGAGGTAGACAAGACAAACAAAATAGTACTTACTGTTTAACTGCTTACGTTGTATTAATGACGTTCAAATACAGACGCAAGTAAACAAACTAGTAGAGCTTTGCCGTACCAATTGACAAATCACTAACTAGCCTAACACAACACTTCCCTATTTATAGGTCGACATGACTCGTACCGAAGTGCGTGCTAAACAACTGACTATATTTCGTACGAGCTTGTGTTTCGTACGAGTAAGACACTCGTACAAAACATGTATATATTTCGTACGAAGCATAGTAAGAAAACATATAAAAATTACTTTTTAACAAATAAACATTGAGTGTAAACTCTATAAACATTACCGACACATCCTACACGTATGCAATAAGCATTATGCACCAACAAACTCCCCCTTGGATGTTGCCGCAGTCTAGGTAGTCTTCAAAAAACTTCAATTAGATTTGACTCTAACATCCAAAAAATCTATTTACTGGCTTGTAACGCTCCTCAAAAGCAATTGGTGTTTTATCAGTCGGAGGAGGTCGATTCACAAACTAAAAGCTCCTTAGAGATGCTATTCTTGTACGTTCTGCAATTCGAGCTTCATTTTCCTCCTTTTTCTTTGTCTCTTTCTTTTCAAGCTTCCTCCAAGTTGTTTTCCAATCCGAACCAGAATATATATCATTTGCAAAACACACATTAATGATTTTCTGAAATTGGAGCGCTTGTTCTTTATCCTTCTCTTCAAAACTTATCTTACTGTAGAATAAACATTCTATATCCTTCTTTGAACAGTTTACTAGCCATATCGGGTCTAGTACTCGAATGCCACGCCATAGAACATATTTTCGTTTGTGCGCTATGACGACTTTGGTTAATTCCTCAGTGATTTTCCAAGAGTCATCATCTGGATGTACACAAATAACAGCTTCACATGTACTCGAATCATAGTGCCACCATTTGAATATCTTGAAGAAATCTTGTTCCATTTAAATCAGAGGCATGTTCTTCATCACACGCGACTTCTTCACAATCAATGTAACAGCTTTCACTTTTGTTACTGGATCAACTTTAATTATGCGACGAGGATAGTGTGGTTTCCAATGTGTAAAACCGTGCATAGCTTCAAACTTAATCAATCTCCAAAGCCTTTAGTCATGAAACTTCATCTTTAGATATATCATCTTTGTTTGAACAAGCTCCTTTATATCCAAATACGGAAATGTTTTGATGTCGCTCAAATATCTAAAGTATTGGATACCAAACTCCCTCTTTATCGCATACACATTAAGCTCTTCAATTCATCCCCAGCTCAGAATATCCCCTAGAGAAATATCTGCATCTCTGGTAAAGAATGCTAGGGGTCTTTTTAATTTACGTTCAGCTGGATTCATGTGAAACCATTTCTTTTTTGTTCAACAATTTTATTTTTAGACATTTTCTGAGGAATGGTTCCTTCTTTAGGAGCTTCAGATACTTTTCTCTGTAACATCTCGAACTTCTACTGCGAATAACTCAGTAAACGTTGGGGAATCATCTGTACCCTGATCGACAACATTAGCATCGTCATCAGAATCACTTTCCACAACAACGTTATCGTACATATTTGCATCTTCCACGTCTTCGAAGACATATGCATTTAGTTCAAAAAATTCTATCTCATTTAGTTCGTCTTCGAAATCAAAATCAAACTTCTCTTCACTATTGCCAAGCATTGCTGCTATTTCTTCCTTTGAGTAGCTGTGAACAAACTCTCCCTCCTCTACGTCATGCTCAAGATATAACAAAAATGGCTTTGGCACGACAGGAACATAAGATATAACATTTTCTGTGAATATTCCTGCCTGCTGAGCATCAACAGACTCATCGGCTTTGTTCGTCTTTTCTTCTTCAGTGGTTTGATTCACAGAATCATTAAGATACTCAGAAAGGTCTACTGGTTTATTAACATTTGAATCGATTACACGAATTCTAGATCCACCAACACTATCATCATTATCATCATCATCCGAACTACTAGAATCATCAATATCAACATCAACATCTTCTAATTCTGTATCTTTTTCAATCTGTTCAGCAGTTTCTTCACTTTCTTTCGCCATCTTTTTCTTTAACAGCCAATCCCGATGCCTTTGAGTAATATCAAGCGACACAATATCCACATCTGTTGGCCGTCCTATCAAGATAAACTTTCTCGGCTCTTCATAAACCACGATATCCCAACATGTTACTGGCTCAGACTCAATTTCTGGGACAGTTTCGTCAATCACAGGTTCCTCCACTATCTTTTCTTTTCCCTTCCCCTGGGCGTCAGATTGTTGCTTAGATAAACATTCCCTTTCGGCAACCTGTTCTCTTGCTTCTGCTCATTCTATCTCATCTATCTCAGTAGAAATATTCAAATCCAATTTCTTTTCCAAAATCTTCTCAAACAAATCCATTCTTCTATCGTTCCTCAAACGCTCTTCTTCGTATTATGCCATCCATTCTCAGATACAATACTCGCCAACATTGCTTCTAACTGCTGTTTGTTAACAATCAACCCTCCGATCTGTTCTAGCATTTCGAGCTTTTAAGCACTTAGCTCATTGATTTGCTCTTGTAATTCAGCTATCCTTACAATATTCATCATAACCTGGTTTTTCAAATCATCAACCCTTGGATAATCAAATCAAAATTCATCTCCTCCAGGTAAATCGTCTAAACCAATATCATCAAAAAATGCATATGGCTGCTGTGTTGGATGAGATGGCTGTGATTGTTGTTGAGCAGGATGTTGTTGCGGTTGTTGCTGAGCTGACTATTGTTGCGGTTGTTGTTGAGCTGGCTCTGGTTGAGGAACTTGTTGTTGTTGAGAAGCTGGCTCTGGTTGAGGTTGTTGCTGAGCTGGTTCTGGCTGAACCGGTTGTGGTGGAGACGGAATACGCTGTGACAGTTCTTCCACATTTTCTTCAACAACAGGCACAGCAGTAGTTTCTTTCAGAATAACATTTGGAGATACTCTAGCAGCAGGTCGATTCATTCTTCTCTGTTTTTTCTTGATTGGAGTATGAAGAATAGATTCAATGTCCGACTCAGATGGAATATAAGTCGTATCATCCTCGCCTGTTGCTTTACGTTTACGTTCCTCTGCTTTGCGCTTTAACTCAGCCTGTCGTTTCTTCTCTTACTTTTCTGCTATTTTCTTCTCACCAGTTCGTCTATCTTCTGAATCAGTACTCGACGATAGAACTTCTTCAGCTACTTTTTCAGAACCAAAAGCTTGACGCTCGATCTCCTCAACCATATATTCAACAGTTTCCTCAACATCTGGTTCGTCTCTTAGACCCGAACTCTCAGCTGCAGAAGTAGTTTTTCTCTTTTTTTCTTTATGCACCGATGAATATGTAGCTTTGGATTTCACACCTTTTCCTCCATCTTTAACAAACCTTGGGCTCCTTTTCGCAACAAACAAAGATAATGCTTTGACTTCTTCTTCATCATCACTGCTTTCATCTTTTCTCCACTTTCCAGGTGCTGGCGATATGTAATCTTTGTTTACAATCGCACCAAACATCGGTTTTGCCACTGGAGCAGTTTTTAAATGCACATTCATCTTACGCAATGTCGAGACATCCATATGTTCGAGCCTTAGAATATCATTCTGTAATTTCTTCAGATCAGGATGTAAAAAATCTAATAACATCTGAATGAATCTCGGATACTGCAGAAACTTTTCTTTCTGAATGTTTTGAACCATCTGAGTGAATATGAACTTTGAGAAGTTGTGGAAGGTTCAAAACTAACGCTGTTAACTAAATCGTCAAAACCACCCTTCCGATGACTTAAACCATGAGCTATGACATGTGCGAGATATCTAAATGGTGCGTTCATGTTTCCCTTCTTGATGGTGCAGCGTTAACCAATCCCGTCATATCCCATTCGATAAAAACATCCCTTTACCATGTATTCAGAAAACCCAGTCGGATCGTCCTTACAATCCAAAACTGTCTGAATTAGATCCTCATTAATTTTCACCGGAATATCAACATCATCAATATTCACTGCTGACATAATAGCGTTATCTTTAATACTGTATTCAACTGCATTCCAAAAATATTCTACATGAGATTGATATGCTGTGTGTCTGTCTGTTAAGGCTTTTGTCACTCGGATATGTGTTAGAAAATCCAGTATATCTCTATATGCTGCAATCTCTGGAATTGATGCATCTGTGACACAACAAATATTGTGGAATAGAGAGAACGTAGATTTCTTGGCCTGTACATAAGAATAACAAACAACCGTTAGAAAATATTAAACATTCAAGAATTTTTATCAATTATTCGTACGAAAAAGATGTTCGTACGAATCAAACACTTCACCAAAAATGTAAGTTTGAAATAAGTTTCATTCATATGGATTATTTTCCTCGTACGAACTACTTTGAAAGTTAAACAATTTTTGTTTTTCAAACTCTATTTCATACGACCCTGTTCTTTCGTATGAATTAATCACACAATTTAATTTTGAAAATCAACTTCTAAAATTTCTTCGTATGAATTGATTGTTTCGTACCAAACAAACTTCAAGTAACATGAAAAATTTTTCATACGAATCAATTCCCTCGTACAAAACTCATCGTCATCCCAAAATGTCCAAGTATAATCCGGACTCAAAACTTGTCGATTTTAACAAATTGATAGTCGATTTTCAGGTTATTAGAGCCGATTTTAACGATTTTGGTGTCAATTTTAAGTTTTACCGGTCCAATTTCCTTAGATCTAAGTTCTATGTCCGATTTATACAAATTTTGGCATTATAACAGCATGATTTTGTCAAAATTGCCTTTCCCATTGATAGAGGTGTGCCAATCAACCTCAACAATGTATATCAAAAGCATAAACAACCAAGAAATGAAGATTTCAGTATCAGTTCGCACAAAACTCCCTGAATCGCTCAACAGTAAACTTGAAATGGTAACCTTTTTTCTGTGCGAAGCGAAGGGTATTTATACTAGAGACTAGTTTCATACGAATCAATTGAATCGCACCAAATTAACCATGTTTCACACCGAAATGATGAGCTGCGTATGAAATTTTGTTTTGTACGAACCAATACGGAAAAACTTCGAATTTTTGATTTTTATAATTTTATTTTTCATTTTCAATCATTTTTAACTGTTTTCAAACCCACTTGATTAACCAAGTCCAAGTTAATGACCCTGGTTATCCAATTTGCCTACCAAGTCCAAGTTAATGACCTTGGTTGGCCATATTTGACCAAACAAATTTATTTTAACAAGTAAAGTTTCAAATTAATGAACTTTATTGACATTCATGTAATCTTTTTGATAAAAATTAGCTCCCAACCCATGATTTCAGATTTCCCTCAACAAGATGTTGCTATGAATCCAACCGTCAGTGTCTTTTTCATCAGTAAACAAAAATAAGACTATCAAGCTAAGAAAACTCAAAATCTTTTTGAGTTTTCAGATATTTTTCGAAAGCAATAACATATTTTGGTGAATTTTGCATTTTAGAGGATCATTTCAAGCATATATACAAGTCATCAGTACCGTTGATATAGAAACACCCTTTAAGCTTTTAAACAAATTTACCTAGATTGCAATATATTTGTCCATTTAAACCTCTTCTTGTTTCTCAACTGTTTCAAGATATGTCAATGTAATATTAGAAACATGAATAACTGTGTTTCCCATCTCAGAATATACTCCCGTATCGAGATTCCCAGAATATTATTTTACAGGTGAATATATCGAATTAATATCTGTATATAAGGTGAATGCGAGACCTTGAGAGCTCAGGTTAGTACTTCCGTACAGACAGAGAGATGAAGGCTCGTCTTTAGGTGGTGTTCCGTTAAGGAATCTTTTGAACTGCAGATGTCGTAATTGCTTAAGACATAACCATATTTTCATGCAGCTTTTGAAAAAATAACAGAAAGTATTATAGGAGTTCTAGGCCATTGCTTCCGCAAAATCAGAAGAACTCGAATAATACCCCAGATATCAATCAAATATAAAGACCTAGTATCGCAGATTTTGGCATTCTCTCAACGAAATTTCGGAGTACTAAGTCCATATATCCGAGAGATGTTAACTCACAAGTTATTCAGTTTTGTTTTTTAGGTTTATATTTTGAATAAATTTACTGAACGAGTAAAGTCTATTAGCATATCCATAGTAAGACTTGCTTAATCACTTTTAAACATTACATTTCTTTAGCATACTGTGACTATCATTTTTGATTTACTATGATCACTCTTTTACACAAAACTCTTTTTGCCTTTTTAATATTTTTGTATTTTCCTCAAACATTCTCCCCCTAAAATCAAAAACATACTTTTGGATTTTTATGAATTTATAATAAAGAAGATGCATAAAAATGTTTAACCGATGGCAAATTCACGTTAGGTGGTCACCATCCTCAAACTCAACCTCAAATATATCCCCTGAGATCATATTTTTTAAACCATTTAACTTAACAAATTATTAAACTTTGTGTTATCAAAAGCTTTGGTATAAAAATCTGCTTTTTGGTCATCAGTGTGGATTTTCTCAATTCGCACCAACTTTTTCTCGTAACAATCACGGATAAAGTGGTGTCGAATCTCGATATGCTTAATGCGTGAGTGTTGGCATGAGTTTTTAGTGATGTCAATCGCGGCCTGATTATCTACATATATAGGCGTATCAAGAAATTGCAAACCGACATCTCTCATCTGTTGCTGTATCCAGAGAATCTGAGCACAACAACTGGATGCCGAAACGTATTCAGCCTCACAAGTAGAGAGGGACCGCAGTTTGTTTCTTGCACTGCCATGTTACCAAACGGGTTCCGAAGAACTGGCAGCCAGCCGTTGTAGACTTTGTATTCAGTTTGCAGCATCCGAAATCAGAATCCGAGTATCCTGCAAGATTAAAATCATCATGTCTATGGTACCATAAGTCGGTGCTTGGAAAACCCTTCAGATATCTCATAATGCGTTTAACAGCAAGCAGGTGTGACTCTTTTGGATTAGACTGATAACGGGAGCACAGGCACGTTGGATACATGATATCTGGTCGAGAAGCTATAAGATACATCAAGGATCTGATCATGGAGCGATATAAAGTTTCTTAACTCTTTCTCCAATAAGATCTGGACAAATGCCGTGATTTGGAGCTATCGGGGTAGATGCTGGTTTAGCTCCTATCATATGGAATTTCTCCAATATGTCATGAACATATTTTGTCTGATGAATAAAAATACCATCAGGCAACTGATCAACCTGAAGCCCTAGAAAGAACTTCATCTTCCCCCTTGCACTCATTCAAATATGCGCTTCATGACTTCTTCAAAGTCTTTACACATCTTATCTTTTGTCGATCCAAAGATAATATCATCCACATATATATGTATAATGATTAGATGCCCATCTACTTCCTTTGTGAAGATGGTAGAATCTACTATTCCATTGATAAAGCCATTGTCCAGAAGATGACTCGAAAACGTGTCATACCAAGCTCTCGGGGCTTGATGAAGACCGTACAAGGCTTTATTTAGAAGGTAGACTTTATCTTTGTGCACTGGATCAACGAAGCCCGGTGGTTGGCTGACGTACACCTCCTCTTCCACTTTTCCGTATAAGAAAGCAGATTTAACATCTAATTGGTACACCTTGAACCCATTCCATGAAGCAAAGGCCAAGAATATGTGAATCGCTTCAAGACAAGCAACTGGGACATAGACTTAGGTATAATCAATCCCTTCTTGCTGATGAAAACCTTGAACCACAAGTCAAGCTTTGTTGCGTACCACAACTCCTCGATCGTCTCTTTTGCACTTGAAGACCCATCTTGTGTGAATTTTTTTGTGATGATCTGGCAAGTTAACAAGCTTCCAGACTCCAAGTTTCTGGAATTGAAGCAACTCCTCTTGCATTGCATCCACCCAAATTTCTTCTTTTAACGCGTCTTTCCAGCTTCCCGGTTCAACCTGAGAAACAAAACAACTATGAGAAAATCGAGCTTGAAGTGGAGCAATACTAGTATAAAAACAGATTAGATCTTTGTTGATCTAATTTCAAGTTTGCACTCCAGTTTGTAAGCTGCCTATGATATTCTCTGACGGATGATATGAAAGTGTTCTTGGTATCACTTTAGTTGGAACATCTACTCATGGTTGCAAATTTTATAGAATTTCATCGATAACCGGTACAGATGAAGAAGCTTTATTCCTAGCATTAAACTGATCAGCCTGTTCTTTCAATAAGCTTTCAATCTATTCGGATCCTTCATGAGAACTAGATCCTCCATCTTTGAAAATTGGTTCCCGATCCAAGTCAGCATCAACATTTGGTTGGGCAGATGATTCAGCAGAAATGACATTAGTGTAGGAACATGAACTCGAACAGAAGAGCTTTGATCAATATCAAACGTGTTGACCGGTAATGATGTAGAAATCACCAATGGTCTAGGAACTTGTTCTTTATTAGATAACTGATGTTGTTGAAATAACATAACAAGTTCTTCTTCTGTTGGCACATCTTGTAGATCAAAAGAATCCCACAATCCATCGTAATTAAACAACCATGGATCCCCAGGTTTCTTCGTAGACGTTGTATATCTTTGACAATCTACGTGCTGTGCTAGAACTACCTGGTTCAAACTCGGCAAGAAAACACGTTTTTGAGGAGTAGCGTAACCAACAAAGAAACCTTCCAAGGATTTGGCTCTATATTTACCAACCGGGTCCAAGACGGTACACGGTGATCCAAAAGGTTCCAAAAATGCTAAGTTGGCTTTCGTTGATTTAGTAACTCGAAACATGTCTTTTTGTGAGGCTTAACTGTCAACACACGATTTAGGGTATAGCATGCTGATGCTACTGCTTCACTCAAAAAACTGATCGGTAATTTCGAATCAGCTAACCTTGTTCTTCCAGTTTCTATCACTATGCGATTCTTTCGTTCAGCTACTCCATTTTGTTGTGGAGTATAGGGGGCGTTGAATTCATGAAGAATCTCCTTTTCATTGCAGAACTCTTGCATCTTATTGTTCTTAAACTCCATTCCATTACCACTACGAATTCTTTTAATGGGAAAATGATATAAAGTTTTCGAGTTTTCTGAAGAGGATCATAAGAGTTTCAAACGTTTCATCCTTACTCTCCAAAAAAAAAACACCCATGAAAATCGAAAATAATCATCTGTAACGATAAGGCAATATAAATCTCCAGAAATACTTTTGACATTGACTGGCCCAAAGAGATCCATGTGTAACCTTTCTAGTGGTAGCTTTATCGAATTTAACAGCTTTCTCGGGTGTGATTTTTTATGTTGCTTCCCCTTTTTGCAGCTAAGACAATCATCAGATAGATGAAAACTTTTCAGATTAACACCTTCCACTAAGTCGTTATGCACAAGAAAATTCATCTTTCGAAGATGAATGTGCCCCATTTTTCGATGCCATAAAATTGACTCTTTCTCGGTAGCTTTGGAAACAAAGCATTGAACTTTCTTTGACGTGGTAGAAGCGATGCTCATGTCAAGAACATATAAATCATTTTCTCTCGGAGCTCGCATCATAATCCATTCTTCTGGAATCCTGAAACCGGGTTTTAAGATTAAACATTCTTTATCATTGAAATGTGTCATGAACTTCTTGTCACAAATTTGCGAGATACTAAGCAGATTGTTCTCAAGTTCAGCAATATAGTTCACTTTATCAATTGATACAACTCCATTTGAGAGAATCCCTTCTCCGACAATTCTACCTCCTTGCGTTCCAGCAAATCCTTCATATCCTCCACGAATAGCTTTAACGTCGTTGAGCAACGCAAGCATTCCTGTCATGCGACGAGACGCTCCACTATCCATAATCCATTTTGACAATATCGAACGTTGGAGCCCTGCACACATGATTAACAAAACTTATTTAAACAAAGAAACCCAAGCCTGTTTGGTCTTGGGTGGGTTTGGAATGTCAAATTTTGGACCCACTTTGTTCTTATCAATCTTTTTAAGCTCAGTTTTGTTTAGAACAAAGGTTTTTGTTCTACCTTGGATAATTTGATTTTGACAACTTTAGCAACCCATTTTTTTTGTTTGTGGTTTAGCCCTTTGAACATAAAATTTTGAATCTACTTGTTGAATTTTGTGTGATGTTTCACCAGTTTCCAATTTAGATTGAGGTTGAATTGTTGGTTTAACATTTTGATGAGATTCAATATCTATTTTAAGAATTTGTTTCGGCATGAACATGGGTGCTTTTTGTTTTCATCCTTAGTGAACTTTTTCGGATAAGAACAGGTTTTGAACTTTCTTGTGAGCAATACCCTGTGATATGCCCAACTTTCTTGCATTTAAAGCATGTCCTGTTGTCATTATGAATAGAGGTATCCAAAACTTGTTTCTGATTTTGTTTCTCTTTTTCTTTAAGAAAATCATTATTTTATTGTGTTTCGATGACCTCCTTTTCTTTCTCTGTTGTTGTCCAAAAAACAAAATTGATTTTCTTTGTAAAGTTCAATTTTTGAGACCTTTTGCTTTTATGTTGCTTCTGGAAACCCAACCCTGCTCGTTTGTTTTCTGGATAATCTCCATTTTTACGATGGTAGGGTCGGTTATCAGTTTTTGATTTAGAATAGAAAGATTCATCATGTTTATCTAAATCATCATGACTTACCTCCATAAGCTTGAACATTTTATCTACACAATCCTTTTTCACATTCTTGATTGGAAAGTCCTCATCCGAAATAGTTTATCAGACCCTTTCATTTTGTAAACTATTACATTGGGATCAACATTTAAACTATTTTTTGATATATCATCAGACTTTGACTTCTCAGATTGTTCAGACTCAGACACTTCAGATTCATTTTTTAACACTTTTTCAACCACATTATTTACCAATTCAGAGTCACATTCACCATCATTTTTAGTAAGTTACATCGATATCCGCAGGCAGCTGTTCGGTTTTCAATTTAAGATTTAGCACCTTTTCCACCCCAGATGGATTTTTGCCTGCATAACTGTTCCACATGAGTGGTGGAACTCGATCATAACCAGCACTTTTTGTTTCACCATTTTTAGGTTCTCCAGTATTTTCAATTTTCGGTAAAATGTGTTCTATGACGTATGAGCTTGTCTAATAACTGATTAACAATTTGTTAACCCGTTCAGTTTCAATTCTCATTTTTTCAAGCTCACTTTTGAGCTTAGGAATAGTGTTTAGATGAATATTAATAGCCATTTGTTTATCCATCACTGTTGCTTTAAGCATCATAAGTGTTGCGTCATTTTCTCTGAGTGCTTTATTATATTGTTTAACAGACGCACTCAATTTGTCATAAGCTGCCTTTGTAGATTTGTAATCGCTTGACAAATTGTCTGTTAAACTTTGCAATACAGCAAATCTTTTGTCTTTAACAAGACACTCACCACACGACTCTGGACACTTTAAACAAGGTCTTTCAATCACACTCTAAGATGTTGACTTGTTTACCTCATTGCCATTGGCCATGCAAGCTTTATTGATGTCTTCGTTCAACATTTCCATTTTCTCATCAGCTTTAACTTATTCAACCGGTTTCTTTTGCTCTTCATCTGTCGTATGTTGACTAGGTGCGAAATATCCTGCAAAAGTTTTTAAAACATCTTAGGGAAAAGATGTTTGAATGGACCATTCAAAAGCTCCTCCTCTTCTGATGAAGTATGATAGTAATAATCGTCATCATCAGGTCCTTCATCAAAAGATACCCCTGATTCTTCTTCCGGTTCCTCGATAATTTCAGCAACTAACGCCAAACTTTCTCCTTTCGAAATAAACTTGTTCCAGTTAAACCCTTCGTCTTCTTGCGTAACAACCAATGCCTTATCTTTAGTTTCAGGTTGCTTATCTTCAATCGGCACGATTCTTGTTCTTGGTTGAGGTTGGTGGTAAATTGCTCTCTTGTAATAGTCATCAGCGAAAGGATTATGATATACTTGAACCTCTTGGTTTGGACATTCTCTTTTGAAATGACCTTTCTCCCGACACTTGAAACAAGTAACTTTGGATTTATCAAATCCAAAGTTCTCATCCAAACCTCCCAAATTTTCTTTACCAGTAATTTCCATAAATCTCTGTGCATGTCGAATGATCGAAGCCATACACCATTTTATATCTATCAACTCCATTTCAACTGGATCAATTTGATCATAATCTTCATGTGTCATTTCAGAGTTTTCGATCTTCCCAGCAACAAGGCTGTCATACAATTCAAGAACTGAAGCAAGTAGAGACATGTGTTGCTTTGCTGTCTTTTCGTCAAACTTTTACGCATTCTGAAAGTCAACAGCAATGTTGCATTGCAAAACTCTTTGATTTGCATTCGATGATGAAGTAGTTTGATTGTTCCGAGGCTGGTTTGATCCAAAAGAAGACTGTTGGCTTGAAGGTGTATCTGGATCAACTGATGGAAATGATTGGAAGCCACTTATCTGAGTTGGTGGTGTGCTTGGTAAATTGTATGCACTGAAAGCGGTCTGAATCTTTGGCACTTAGATTTGAGCAGCTGTTTGAAATAAAGATTAACATCTTGTTGCACTTGAACAATCTTGTTTTTTGCCATCTTTTGCATCTCTAATTCATGACCCTCCACCCTTTCAATGAAACAAGGCAGCGAAAAATTGCTATACTCAATTCCATTTTTTAGTATGGTTAAGTAAGTCGATGTTCACCTTGTGGTAGAGAATCAGCTAGTTTGTCAACGAGCTCTTCATTTGTCTTTACAATTCCCATTCTCTTCATATGAACCACCAGATGACAATATCGCTCAATCAGCTGCTTTACCATTTCTCCTTTAATCAGTGTGAATAAATCGAACTCTTTGGTTAACAATGCCCTTTTGCTTTTGCGAAGTTGAGCACTACCTTAAAATTTTGAGTCGAAGAGCATTCCATAAAGATTGCGCATCATCATCATGTTGAAGTAAAGCCAAGTTGTCTTCTTTAATCGATTGTTGAAGAATATTCATCATTTTCTTTTCATTGATAAACCTTTCACGTTCAACATTAGAGAGTTGAGCAAGGGTCTTTTCAAGACCATTTTCACCAACTGGTACAATATATTTTGCCTCGATTGCAAACTAGCAAGTAAAATGGTTAGCTTGAACCCAGTTCATAAACCTTTCACTCCATCTATCAAAGTCTTCTAGATTCATAAGCTTTGGAGGTTTTGTCATTATTCCCAACTCATTCTCTAGATTGATATTTTAAGCTGCTGCAGTGGTAACGACTGATGTGGCGAAAGCAATCTAGAATTCCTCAGACATTTTTCCTGTGAAAAATTAAGAACACACTTCTCGAAACAAACTGATCAGATTAGTAAATTTTTTTTTGTGCGAACAACTTGTTCGTACGAAACATGTTTTCACAAAACAATTAATTTTTTTTCTTACAAACACAATTTCGTGTGATTCAAAGCATTGTGTACGAGTAAGATACTCGTATGAGTTTAAAATTGGTTCGAATTTCTTTGAAATCTGAAAAATTGTAAGATTCTGTGAACTTTTAGCACTCGTTCGTATGAACTTTTTGAATTAATTCGTACAAAAGTTAAGTCAGTTTTCATGCGAAACTCTACGTAATAACTCAGTCTCCAAACTGAAATTTTTTTATCGATTTCAACATGATTTAGTTCAATTTTAAGTCCGAATTATGATATGGATTGATTAGATTGAAGATTAACTTGAATTACTAAAATCCTAGTCCATTTTGTCTATGAATTCGTTCAAAATTTGTCCAAAATCCAATATAGGTCAGAAAAATGATGAAGATGAAGATTCCAAGTCTGAACACCTAGTAGCCTGTAACTACTTGTTGTCTGTCTGTAGATCAAATCTCATGGCTCTGACACCACTTTGAACGAAGATCGAGCTCCCGAAATGAGCAATCGACCTGATCTCGCTCAACTAGTAGAGGCGGAATTCATTGCTAGAGAGGTAGACAAGACAAAAAAGATAGTACTTACTGTTTAACTACTTCCGTTCTATTAATGACGTTCAAATACAGATGCAAGTAAACAAACTGGCAGAGCTTTGCCGTACTAACTGACAAATCACTAACTAGCTCTAACACAACACTTCCCTATTTATAGGTCGACAAGACTGGTACCGAAGTGCGTGCTAAACAACTGACTATATTTCGTACGAGCTTGTGTTTCGTACGAGTAAGACACTCATACGAAACATGTATATATTTTGTACGAAGAATAGTAACAAAACATATAAAAATTACTTTTTAACAAATAAACATTGATGTGTAAACACTATAAACATTACAGACATATCCTAGACGTAGGCAACAGACATTATGTACCAACACTTCTGACATTATTTGAGGAAGTATCCTCTAGTAAATGAATAATCCATTTTTCATTTCCACTTCTGATATTATTTGAGGAAATATCCACTAGGAAATGAATAAATCCTTTATCAATCCTTCATTTCCACTTCTGATAGTGTTTGAGGAAGTATCTATCAGGAAATGAATAATCTTATCATCGGTCCATCATTCCCACTTCCTGCATTATTTGAGGAAGTATCAACTAGGGAATTATAGAGTTATGCTTCACATGGAAATCCTTGTTGGGTCTCTATATGCAAATAGATAGAACCCTAGATTCCATGCAAGAGAATTTCTTAACACAAATTGGTATCATATGACATAATGCCATACAAAACCAATTTTTACCATGAACTTGGCAACACATTCCACATTCATACGCTCTAAAGGTCAAATACCTTCTCAACAACTAGTGAGAGGTCATAGAACCTTGAGATATTTTGGAAATCAACACTAATACATTGATCTCCAATACCAAATGGTGCTCCCCATATTTGGAATCTAAAGCCACAACATATCTATCAATCATTCCAACCTTATGCAAACAGCCTCCTACGAATAATTTCGGGACAAAATTTCTAAAGGAGGGGAGACTGTAACAACTGCAAAATTTTAACTGTTGTACACTTTCGATCGTTTTTATATTTAATAAAATTTTATGTTTATTTACGAAATTCGTAATCATACGATCGAGCAAAACGATAGTCACGAAATTTTCGGAAAAATTCCAAGTTACATATGCCTTTATACACTTCATATAGCTTAAAAATCAAGTTAGAAGGGTTAAAAATGGCAAACAAGTGAAAATACAAGTCCTTGGGCCAAAACTACAAAAAATAGAAACTTATTTATCAGAAGGCCTTACGTCGTAAGACCTAAAGCCTTACTAAGGGGTGCCCAGTAGAAGAATTTTGCTTGTTCACCATGTTCTGCCATCTATACCTATCTTCTGCCACCTTACACCGAATTTTCCACCATTTCTTTAGTTCAAACACCTCATTAGACGCTTGTGAATGTCAAAAATCAATACCTACACTTGGCATGATCTAATGAACTTGATGCAAGTATAAATAGAGGTGATCTTGAGCCATTTCAACTTGCACCTTCAATCTTTCTTTCTCTCTTCTACTGGAGCTTGCTTCTGCTTATAGAGACGTCCTACTGAAGTTCTAAGCTTTCCTTGAACACAAGTAAGTGTTCTTCCTTAGTCCTTTCATTATTTTGGCTAGTTATGAGCCAAAATTCAAGCAAATTGACCTTTGCTTTGACCTTCGGTTTTGACCTTTTTGGTCAAGTTAATGTTCAAATTTGAACTTGGCTACGTGATCATAATAATGAAGGTTTAATCCTTTTCAATTACACCCTCTGATCATCACGTTTAGGAGGGGAAATGGCGAGTCAAACTTTTACGAAGTAAAAGTCAGCAGTGCATAAAAATGCATTTTATGATGAAAGTGTTTTCGGGTATTAAAACTTAACGTTTTGAAACCAAATCAGTTTTGTAACATTATTAGACATGTTTTAACTTGTGTAGCTCGTCATTTCTAGTTTAACGCTTATTCCTTAGTTAAAAGTCGAGCGGTTTGACTTCCGCTTTGACTTTCGAATCTGACCCGTTTGGTCAACTTTAGGATCCGACCAAGCCCATTTATATGAACATAGTAATATAGGGAATAACCTTCTAAGGTTATACCTTATGGTCATGTCGTTTGGTTATTCAAATGACGAGTCAACCTTAGCTACTTTTAATTGGATAAAAATGCCATTTTCGCATAAAATTGTTTTAAACATATATGATCATTTTTTTTTACATCTAAACTGATCACACAACATTATTAAACATGTTTTGACATATCGTACTCTTCATATGACTCATTCAACCATCCGAACCCGTATTTATGCATACGACCCCGTTAAAGTGGCATAAACCACTTTAACAATTCGTAACGGGTCAAACACCTAGAAACCCTTTCAAATCAGAATTTAAGGTTAATAAACCATATTATACGAGATCCTTCACTCGTTTGGTTAATAAACCACATTCTATCCAATCTTCCATTTAAGCCTCGATACTCACTAACCTTAATTGTCTGACTGAATTAGGAAACACTTGAATCACTTGAGTGTGCATACATATTTGAACAAAACATCTACGCAAACCTGTGAGTACATAGTCCCTTCTTTTACATATGTTTTGGGGTGATTCATATGTGGCTACTATCACTTTTCCAAGTTCACGAAATTATATTATAAATGGTTTATAAATGTAACATTATACATAAGACAACATGCTCACGTTGTACAAAACTTGTTAGTGCTTTATCTATGATATAAGAACATTCACTAACATTAGGCTAGCCGATCGGTAGTATATTATAGCGCTATAGGTGTAACAACCCGATCCTGCTTCCGATTTTATTTTAGGAAGAACCCACTAGGGGATGAGCGCTATAGTTTAACAACCCATTCCCACTTCTGATATTATTTGGAAGTGGCCACTGGGGAATGATAGAACCCGTGTAACTATGGACAAACCCTTTGGTGGTTTGGCCGACCGACTATACACGACGAATGCTTTACACATATATGACGATTGCTTTACACATACATGACAAATGGTTTTAAACATGACTATTGTTTTTTACTAAAAAAAATTTGACGAGTCTCTTGGGTACAAGGTTTTATTTTGAATATACTAAGTTTTATAGTTGGTAAATCATGTTGCAATACCAAACACATTTATTACAAAATTTGTTACAAAGCTTTCACTCATTGAATCTCGTAGTCGGACAAGGTATTGCGATTGTAAGTTCACCTAATCTTAGGATCTCACTCACGAATATAATCATTAGGTGTGCGAAAACCACCTACCAATCACCACTGTAGGACAATGTAACAGGAAACAAGATTGATGAGAGAAATCAAAGTATAAATAGAGTATTCTTTGATGTAGAAGATGAATGATGTCACACACACAGTAGCCGCCAGACAAACATACACTAATGATTAGGGTTTTCTTGGTTCACAAAATTTCCACAAAAGAACTACCATCTTGTCTATTCCACTAAATGGTTATATACAAGACATATCCGGACACACATGTCCAGATAACAAAACAAGGCCCAAGGCCCAATACAAATAAACTCGGACTACCTAACATATGATAAGTTCGGATAAACAGTTGAAGTAAAACCCGGAGTTGGGAACTACATACCCAAGTCCGGAGAATATAAACTCGGAATAGGTGTAACCCTAATCAAGACACAGACCTAAACTCGGAATAAAAACTATGTTCGGACCAACTTATAGTTTACAATAATTACATATAGACACTGAAACTTAAAGGAGACTGCACTTATCACACTGAAGTGCTTTAACAAACTCCCCCTTATTAGTGCAGGATCTTTGTTGTTGCCTTGAAAGCTTAGTCTTGCTTTGAGTACTCGCTCCCCACCCAAACTTGATTCTTCACACAGAACTGAACTACCTTGATGAACTGATTCGCCAATGAACGATATTCTTCAAGATAGCACATATCAGACGACGAAGCTTTTTCAAATGTTCCATCTTCAAGTCAACCAACCAAATTGGATCTAAAATCCGTAGAATTTCTTCAGTTACTTTCTTTTCTTTAATCACCGCTTCCCTAGTTTTTCCATCAACATACCAATTTCCAATATCATTAATTTATCAAGATCAAATCTTCTCAAAGGAATCTTGCAAAGATATCTAGCTGGTGGATAGAGCATTTTCAACACTTGCTTCCCTATGAACTTGTCAATGGACTTAACAGCTCGTCCAACGACAGGCTTGAAAGTTTTCCACTTGCTTTCATGACTTATGCTACTAGATGAGGAATTACACCTCTAATGATTCCAACATTGTTATCATTATTGAGATTCAGCTATGCAAGATGATGCAAATCACTAGCGGATAAAGTTTGTAAATATTTAACCCATTGCCTAAAGTTGCCAACAATATCCTTCAACCGTTTCAATGAACTCAAACTTGCCAACAAGATCGTCTTCTGTCTTCTAGTCATCTACTAAACCTTCCACCACATCAGCATCATCTAAAACCAATTCAACATCTAGACCATCGGTATCAGAAAGAGCACCCGTATTAGCATTAGTGGGGCCCTTGTCTCCACCTGCACCAGCACTCCAAGGCTCTCCCTCAGCCTGATGAAAGGATGCAGTTTAAGGAGCAAGTGAACTCCTTGGCTGTTCCCCATACATAGCAGCTTCAGGATCCTTGTCTTTGTCAAGATCATCACGAATTGTCTTGAGCTCATCAATTTTGCACTAAGCTTGCACCTGTAAAGTCGTATTCTTCCCCTGAGTAGCAAGGAGCTTTACAAGATCCATCACAATTAATGTAACTGATCAGTAACCCTGACTAAAGTCTCTTGTCGGGCAGACGAAGAAGCATCCCATTTCATGAGATTTCCCAATTGAATAACCAGATTCTTGGACAAACGTAACAAATGAGTCATCTGTTGATCTCGATCAACATCCTTTTTCTGATAGTACTCAATCTCTCATTGCTGATGCTGAATCTGTTCCCGATGTTCTCTCAAAACTTTGGCCTCGGTAAAGAAGCAGATGTAGTCGGCCGAGAACTAGAAGGTCTAGGACTAGACGGTTGAGGAATATGGGGTCTTGATTTTGCTTGCTTCTTCAGACTAGGATCGTAAGCAACCTTTGGACGAACATTTCAAGTCTTAGGTGCCCCGGTCATAGTTGGTAACTGTTTCGACCTCTTAGCTCCTAAGGAACTTTGAGAAGCAGGAGAACTTAGTCTTATAGAACTTGGAGCTGCACCTGGAAGTGTCCCTAAAATCCTGAAGGGAGAGGTGGTAAAACAGTGCTACCTGAAGAGGCAAACAAATTTCCAGAACTCAGTAGAGAAGACAGAGAACTAAACAAAGGCATAGGTGGAATAACAACATACATCACTAGCAAAGAGATTCCTGTAGAAGTAGAAATACTGAAGGACTCTATAGATGGATAAACTATAGCAAAGCGGTAATAGATTGAACAGAAACTGATCTTCCATGAATAGAGAGACCACTAGCAATAGAGGTAATCCCTGCACTCAGTGAAACATTTACGGGAACATCATCACTACTTGAAACCTGAATATCCGAACTCGTAACGACCCGTCGTCGTTTGTATGTCTTGATTTGAAGCGTGATACGAACAACACCAAAATCAAGAGGACGATGGTCTTCCTGATCATCATCATCTGAGGAAGAACTAAAAGTAATAGACTCCAAATCCTTTAACTTGTTATTCAAAGCCTCTAAGCGTAGACTCCATTCAGAAAGGGATCGAAAGAGGTAACTTTTGCATGAAATAAATCAAGTTGTTCCCTACAGTAGGTGAGATTCTGTTTCGCAAATTCTTTTGCACCAACTAAAGATACTTCTTTTCAGACAACATATCATCATCAGACTCATCAATAATACGCTTCCCTTTATCTACAGCACGAGTAGACGGACCAGCTTCAAGAGCCGCATCAAGCTCAAAAATTAACGGATTAATCTCTTCGGCAACACTCGTTGCCGAAGAAGTAACAACTGGTTCATCAATATCAACATTTTCTGCAATCGGATTTTTAATAACTGGTTCAGGCACAGGTTCATTGACCGGTGGTTGTTGAAGATCAACCAGAGGTCAAACAACCACTAGACCCTGATCAACTGGAGCACCTTCATGATCGCTTACTCCAACGATTTGTGCAACTCCATTTTGGATATTTATCCAAGTTTGATAATTTTCCTCATTGTGGTTTTCCTGAACAATTGCACCAAGCAAAGGATGAGGGATTGGAAGGACAGTTGCATGCTTTGTCAATTTTGCGCCTTCAAAGTCTTTAAAGTTACGCAGACGCATGGGTGTCTGAGCACAAGAAGGTAACTGAGCATCGAGCAGAAGATTTGGCATAAGATGACGAAAGATTATTGTCAGAAATCTCAGATGAAGTATCATTAACCGTTTTCATCTTCCCACAGTGTAAGATGAGTCTTAAACGCCTGAAGAATCATGAGAGAGAAATTGTACGGTTGATTAAATGTAAGACCGATCATAACTGATAATAGATCTTGTCCCATTCCATGCATACCAGATTTCCGAGGACCATGCACTACATTATACCTGATATAAATACCTCCATTTCCCAATAAGCATACCCATGAATATCTGTATGGACCAGAAAGAACCAACATATCCAAATGCTCGAGCACCCCGTTCATGAATACCTTTAGTATAGGAAGTTTCACCATGATCAAAATCACCAATCTGTAAAGCTACATGAATAACGACTTCTATAATAATAATTGGAGTTCCATTTATAGTAGCTTCAATGGTATTTCCCATTGTTCGACCTGTACGCCAAAGGTCTTGAATATAGGATCTAACTTGATGTACATCTTCGAAAATTGTGAAACCTATTCTTGAATTTCATAGAAAATCTATGATTTGAGTATAATTTGCAGCACCACGAACATTCTCATTTAGCAATGCTATCTGATTGTGATTCCCGAAAACTCCCTAACTAGACCAGGCGGAGCTGCTGCAGCTGCAAGTTGAGCTCCCTATTGCTCACCTTGCTGTTCAACAGGTTGTTTAACCATTTCTGTGAACAAACAGAAACATATCAAAGACAAATGCATCAGCATTGTTAAAGGTATAAGTAATATACAATATGTAGTAGTCACCTAGTGAATTGCTACTATAATATGTAACATTATTCTAAAATCTATCACATGAACAGATAGCAAATCTAGAGAAACAAAGAAACAGGTACGTCTTGAGAACTAGTAAACAACATAAGCCATGTTTTAAATCCAGAGGAAAACGTTTTGAACACATCTATCTTGACTGAATCCTCAAACATATAAAGTCAAGTTAAATCCGGATTACACTAAAGCCGGAAGTGGGTTTTAAAAAAGAAAACCGAAAACATTGTTAAAACTAAAATTCCCGAAAATAATCAAATTTATGAAAACCCGGAAGCATCAAATATATACACAACCAGAAAAAGTTTAGAAGATGATGGTTAAACCCGGACCAGTCTTAATCTACTAAAATCCGGAAACAATATTCAAATCTAGAATCTGGAAACCTTATAACGAGCAATTAAATCCTGAGCAACAGAACCCCGAATAAGATATACCTCGGATAAAACTTAAACCCGGAATCTATTGTCCAAAGTTAAGTCCGGAAGAAACCTTAAAAGTTTGTAGTTCTTCATCAAAGCTGAGAAAGGAGCCATCCGTACTTACGGAGAGGAATCCTAGTTTCTCCAAAATACAAACTAGGCATAATCCACAAAATGTTATTAAGATCAAAAAGTAACAATTTCAAAAGCTCTTTATCTTCCTATGAAGATACCATCCAAAACTCCCGCCAAGAACACCAACAAAAACCTACTTTCAAGAACTAAACAAACAAGCATACAATTAAATAAAATCAAACCTATTTTCAACAGAGACAAACAAAATATCATCCAAACAACCAAAATTCATCTCAAAATCACTCATACCTTTCAAAATTCAAAACCCATTATCAAGAACACCAAGTCCTTGAAGATGAAATAAAAACCCCAATTTTTTTAAACCTAAAACCCTAACATAACACAAACACAAATAACAATAATCAATCAAGCCATCATCATCATTCTGATAAGGATCTTTCTAAGTCATTTACATGAATGAACACTTAGTTCCAAGAATGTAAAAACCATAAGCCCTAGAAAGTCAAGAGCATACAAATCTTGTTGAAGATGATGAAGTTTATGAGATTAGATACATACTGTGATGAAGAAATGCTAGGATGAACTAATACTTGAATTTCACACCCCAAAATTTTCAAGAACAAAGAGTTTCTTAAGTGGGTCTTGAAAGAGAGAGAGAGAGAGAGAAATAAAGAGTGAAAGAAGGTAAGATATTGATGAACTGAACCTTAGTGAACAATTTATATTTATGCAAATCCGGACCAAAACATAGGTAACTCGGATAGATGGAAATCTCGGGCAGAGGAAGAGTTTAACGGGTAGCCAAATCCAGAACCGTTTAAGCTTTTGTCAAATCAGGAACCAAGTTATTACTCTGGACACACAATGAGCCCAACCTAGAGCCCAAAAACCAGAACCAAATCACCTCGAAATAAATCCGAAAAAGACTTAGCTTACCACTAAAACCCGGAGAAGACAAGAGACATAAACCTGGACCCCAAATTTTCTTAACTTAAATAAATTTTCATTTTTTAATCCTAGACCTTGAAAGAATTTTACAACACTTTATCTTTTTACCAAACATCCTTTTGACAAGAAACTTTCACATTTAGATAATTTTCGCACGACCGTTTTTCATTGAAAAAGACTTATTTTGTGGTTACCTGCCCTGATGTTTAACAATTTATTAAAGAATATTCACAACCCCATAGTGTATTTTAGATGATAAATCGCACATAGAAACACGAAAGGAAAATCATTTTGATGTTTTTCATTTTTGACTAGTTGAAAGAAACTACACTAAGATAACATTGACACTAACTATATTTTTGTGAAGTCGGAGCAAGGAGATCATATCGGTTATTCTGTCAATATCCAACAACAAAATCATCAAATTCAGGTTAAGCACTTAGAATAATATTAACAGTTCAAGACGTTCAACGGTATTGTGATCCACTTAAGTTTTAGCACGCTTTCAAACACTGCATTTGAGATATACGATTAAGTGTATTAATTACTGATTCTATCTATGTTTCCCCACCTCAGAATATACTTCCGTATCAAAACTACCGAACTTTGCATCTTAGAGGTGAGTATATCTGAAAAATCTCTGTATCCGGCTAAATGTGATACCTTGAGAGCTCAGGTTAGTGCCATCGCACAGCCAGAAAGATGAAGGCTCAACTTCAAGGTGGTGTACCAATGTTTGTATGTCCGGTGATTACAATTTCAAACAAAACATCCAGTGATGATTGTTGTGGCAGAAAAGAAATCCACCAAGGGGTTTTACGCACAAACGAAGCGTTTAACAAAGCATTATACGAGGTCTAGGCCACTGCTTACGCAAAATCAGAAGACCAAGTAAAATACCCTAGAGATTTAACAAACATAAAGACCTAGTATCGTAGAAGTTTGGCAATTTATCAAATGAAATTACAGGTACCAAGACCATATATCCGAGAGATGTATCACACGAGTTACGTAGTATATTATTTTTATATACCAAAAGTAGGTTCTTATTTACGCATAAAACCTACTGAAGCAACGTATAATGAATATGTTACAGTTAACGGTTAGTATTTATATAGTACCACAATCCTGCATCAGGTTCAACTAACCGATGTACTAACATTTCCCCTATTTCTCGACACAACTTCATTTTAACAACTTTTCAGATGTTTTTATATTTTCATAACCTACAACTAAGTAAAATATTATTGAATTTTAATTTTTTGAAAAGCAGTACGAAACTGTACACAAAAATATAAAATAAAGTTTCTATGCGAGTTTCTAAAAGCATTTTACTCGGGGTTGATCATGCCAATCATTTGGACCAGATCCTCAAATCTAGACCGAACAAATGTCTTAGTAAACAGGTCGGCAAGATTATCCAAAGTGTCTACTCTAACCACCTCAATGAAACCCTTTTCAACACAGTCACAAATGAAATGATGCCTAACGTCTATGTGTTTAGTGCGTGAATGGTTAACCTGATTATTATTTATGGAAATGGCAGAGTTATTGTTGACAAGAATTGGAATTTGAGTAAAATTCAAACTGTAGTCTCTCATTTGTTGCTGTATCCACAAAACCTGAGCACAACAGCTTGAAGCTGCAATGTACTCAGCCTCTCACTTGGATAAAGACACAGCAACTTGCTTTTTGCATTGCCAAGACACAAGACGGTTTCCAAGCAGTTGTACGCTGCCAGTGGTTGACTTTCTGTTGACTGGGCACCCTCCAAAGTCTTCATCAGTGTATGTAATCAAATCATGACCTCCTTCAGCTGGATACCACAATCCAAGGTTAGGTTTCCCTTTCAGGTATCTGAAGATGTGTTTGGCAGCAGCCATATGAGATTCCCTCGGAGTAGATTGGTACCTTGCACATAAACAAATATAAAACATAATATCGTGACGTGACGCTGTAAGATACATTAGTGAACCTATCATCGCCGGATACAGAGTTGGATCCACTTCAGGATCCTTCTCCTTATCAGCCGTCAGATTGTGATTCGTTGGCAGAGGTGTGTTAAAGGGTGAGCTGTCTTCCAAACCAAATCTCTTAAGAATCTTGTGGACATAATTTATTTGATGAACATAAGTCCCTTCTTTCTCCTGACTGACTTGATGACCAAGAAAGAATGACAACTCTCCATCGCTCTCATTTCAAATTTCGACTTCATCACTTTTTCAAACTCGCGACACAATTCTTCATATCAAGAACCAAAAATTATGTCATCAACATAAATTTGCACAATTAGAAAATCTCCCCCTTTCTTCAAAATAATGTGGAGTCGATCCACCACGTGTGAATCCATGCTCCAATAGATGTTTTGATAAAGTCTCGTACCAGGCACGAGGAGCCTGATGGAGACCATACAAAGCTATGTCTAACAAATATACTTTATTGTCAGACTCAGGAACTGCGAACCCCGGTGGTTAGGATACATATACAGTTTCCTGCAGTTTTCTGTAAAGGAACGCACTTTTATTATCTAACTAATAGACCTTAATATGCATATGAGTAGCAAAGGCCAGAAATAGACGAATGGCTTCTAGTCTTGCCACATGAGCATAAATTTCTGTATAGTCAATCCCTTCCTCTTGATTAAACTGTAAAGACATTAATAGGTTTATGCATTCGGATTATTTAATGTTTTGGGCTTGGGGAAAGGCTTTGCGCCTAAAAGGTTAGGGTTTAGGAGCCCCAACCCTCTAGTATATATAGTTAATGATGTATTAGGGTTGGATAGCTCTTGATTGCACATTTCACTTGTATTAGACAAATTACAATCTATATGCAAGTTGAATCCTTCCATCTTCATCTTATTTCTCAAAGCTTGTTTGTCTGATATCAATTAGATCACGTTTTTTAGGACCTTCAATTGGTATCAGAGTCTGTTTGAACCTATTTCCATGCTCAGTTCTGATATCACACGGTGTTTCTGATCATATTTGTTTCGGTTTCGATTGTGTTGAACATCTCGGATCATCACAGATAGTTGTTTGAAAATCTCGGATAGTCTTTTGAAGATCTCGAATCATCTCGGATAGTCTTGTTGAAGATCTCGGATCATCTTGGACTATCTTAGATTGTTTGCTTGTGCATCTCGAACCATCTTGGACCATCTCGGATTGTTTGTTTGAACGTTTTGAATTATCACGGATTTTTTACTTGACCATTTCAGAAGGATCACAGTAGCATCTCGGATCAACTATTGATATCTCGGATCAATTGTTGACATCTCGAATAGACTGTAGCATCTTGATTCGACTGTAACATCTCAGATTATCTATTTCCATCTCAGATCGTTTATCATTTCGAGTCAAACTTACTGTTTCGAGTCAATGTTATTATTAATGTTACTGTTACTATTCAAAGATATTGTTTGATATCTTTTCACCAGATCTAAAGATGAATCCACACATCATTCTGACGGCTACAGATCTCCCCAATGCTACATTAACCGCACTTCAGTCACAGACTCTTGCGTTGCATCCGAAACTAGACCAGAGTGCTATATGGTGATGATTATTTTGAATGGGTTCGGCGTTTTGAACAGTATTGCAAAGAAAAAGAACCTGGAATTGGAGGTGCATTCGTGATGGTCCCTACACAATCATGTACGCTACTACAGATGATCCAGACACTTAAATTTCCGAAACCAGAAAATTTGTGGTCTGATAAGGATCAGAAAATCAAGGATTAAGACGATAAGGCAATGGTAAATCTTACCATGGCACTTGGACCTGACATCTCAATTGTTGCTAGAAACTGCACGAGTGCAAAAGAAATCTAGGATGTGTTGAAAAATATGTATGAAGGAAACACTGATATGAAAGCTAGCAGGGTGAATATGTTGAACCAACAGTTTAGTTCTTTTAATCACATTTATGGAGAGACTGTGGAAAATCAAATTAGGAGATTCGTCAAACTTATTTCATAAATGGTTAGTGTTGGGATTTCAATCAATAATAATCGGATGAATCGTCAACTGTTGAATTCTCTGCCAAAGTCTTGGGATGCTGATGTTTCAATGATCAAACATACTAAGAATCTGAATGAAGTTATTGTTACTGAACTGATTGCCACCATCAAATCGTGTGAAATAGACAATCAGGAAAGAGAACTGAACCACAAGAACTCTATGATGGCTGTTGGGGTGACTGGCTCTAACACTGCCTTGATGTCTCAGAGTCACCCTAGTCTTATCTTTAGCCAAGTGACAAGCAGCAATCCGAATGTTGTTTTCAGTCCTTTGACTCAAGCTCAGCTTCAAGCCCAAAAGACTAACTATGTTTATGGCATGTCTCTTCCAACTAACTCTGTTGTTCCAACTCTGCTCAACAATTACCTCAGCAATTACCTCAGCACGCAAATGTTGTCTACAGTCCCATTCATCTTCTAGCTACTTAAAATGTTCAAACCACAACCCCCACTGAAAATCTTACATTTCTGAGCAAACAAAATGAAGAGAAGTTAGCTCAGCTTTAATGCTTAATAGTTTGAATGCATTTCTAGCAGGAAATATCTTGCCTCCTTTAGTGTTTGCTACTGATCCGAATCAAGTGGTTGAAGAAGACATTGAAAAACTGGATGCATCATGGAATTTGGCGATAGCTGCTTTTCGAGTCGAAATGTTTCAAAAAAGATAGGAGCCGTCCAATGTCAAACATTCGCACTGGTTCTGTCAAGGATAAGTTAAGATGCTACAGACATCATGAACCTGAACATTATGCCAGAGACTGTTGGAAGACACCCGTGGGATATGAAGCAACTGCTGCTTCTGCTGCTAGGAATTCAGAAAGGTTCCTAGCACAAATGAGAGCTCATAATCTTAATCTCATTAATGATTACAACAGTGCCATATCAAAGTACATTGGTCTTCATGAGAACAATAAAATACTCTACGAAAGATTGATGCTCTAAAGACAGACATAGCTCAACTCCACCGAGACGTAAACCAACAGAAATGTTGGGTTCATGATTATAAAACCAAACTTGATTCAAAAACTTTGGAATGCGACTTGGTAAGAGTTGAGCTGGGACTTCTCACTAGAAAGTTTCAACAAAATGAATTAAATATTAAGAAATATCATACTTCCAGTGACATTGTTCGCAATCTGTACAATACACAAATGGCATACAAAGAGAATAAAGGAAAAGGGTTGGGTTATTCACAAGTTCATCCGCCATACAATCATAATTATTCAAGGATGCCGCTCACTGAGCAAGAATTGGAAAATTATGATAAAATGGTGTATGGCAAACCAAGTGACTACGTTCCTTGGGAACCCTTCTAACATAAGAATGCCAAACCAACTGGTTTTCAAAAAGCTGTAACTTTTGTGAAAACTAAGGATAAAGAGTGCTCGAATGAGTCAGTTGAAAATTTGAAAAGAGAAAAAGAGTCAACAACAACTTCATCTGAAGAACTTGTGGAAACAATTGTTACTTCTGATTCTAAAAGAAAAGTTAAATGTTTTAGTGAATGTGCAGAGCCAGTGATAGATGAGGAGCAATCAAAAGTGGATAATGATTCACATCCAATTATTGCTGATGACACAGATGTTTCTTTATGTGATAAACATGATGACTATGTTTGGAATTTTGTTAAGTCTTTGGTTTTTGAGACTAAGGGTTTTTCCGATGTTGTTGAAACTAAAATTTCATATGATATAGTTTTTGATTCAGTTCATGATTTAACTGACAGTTAAAAAGAGTATGAGGTTTCAGTTTTTAGCGATTCAGATAACTAGTTTAGTACTTCTGAAAAACTCAACGGATACCTCAGACATCATTAGATCTAGTGAAACTGAAAATATTATTGTGATGGACTGCTTGAATGTAAATGATTGTGAACAGGAGACTCTGATACTTCTGTAAATCAGACCAAAGATTTCAACTCATCAGATAATGAGCAAAACAGTTTCGACAGTCAAAGTATTGACATAACTTGCTCATCACTGGTGATCCAGAATTTTCTAATTCAGAAAGCTTAGTTACAAATGAAATCATTTCCAAAGAAATTGAGTCAGTTGTTTATGAGACTTTAGTTTCAAAAGAAAAGGTTTCAAATGAAACTAAGAATGAGCATCCTCTCCTTCAAAGAAAAGACACTGTAGAGAAACCACAAAAAAGCACACAATGAAAGTTCAGGAGAAAATTTTCTCAAGTGCTGCTAGTGAAAAGAAAAACCCAACTCAAAAACCAACTGAATCAAGATTAAAGGATAAAGCTGTCAATACTCACTTTTGTGCTAATAATTGTGAGCAGGATTCTCCTATGAGTAAAAATGCACACAAGAAATCAGCACCTAGTGGAAAGAAGAGATCCAATCAGTTCCCCAGAATAACACAAGGCAAACTTGCTTCAACTGTGGAATTATGGGCACATAGCCAGAAACTGTGTTCATCCTCCTTATAGGTCTTATCTGTCTAAAATTTTCATCCATCAGACAGCTTCACGTCGTCGACGTCAACATCATCAAAAGCCTTCTGATGGAGAGTGGAATCTAGCAAAGAAAATCAATAAAAATTATTCAAACTCAAATGGTTTCGCAAATCCATTCAAGATATTAAACACATCTTCATCAAATGCTTTCTCAAAAAATAAAGAGTTAAAGATTTGGAAACCCAAAAAGATTGCTAGATCCTAGTCAGAAAGCTCTCACTTGCCATATCTCACTTTTTCATCTTTTCAGGCGTTAAGATTTTCTAACCATCCCGGATTGAAAAAGATTTGGGTTCCCGTCTCCCACTAATCTCGTTCTATGTGCTCGAATGACTTTTGAGGGCTGTTGTTAGACTTTGGTTTATCGACAATGGTTGTTCCAGAAACATGACTGGGGACATCTCCCAGTTGAATGATATCAAGATCTTCGATGGTGGATTTGTCACTTTTGCGGGGGGAGAAACAGGTCGAATTACTATGAAAGGCACAGTCCGAAACGGGGTTCTCAGCTTCTGAGATGTCAATTATGTTCCTGAGCTCAAACACACTCTTCTTAGTGTCTCTCAGATGTCTGACAATGGTTTAGAGGTTTTGTTTACTAAAGGTGGATTCGTGGTCTTGAAACCTGGAATTGTCATACTAGAGGATTTGTACTTAATTGAAGCAGAAAGACGGGGTAACGCTTATGTGATCGATATGAACAAAGCCCCTACTGATCAAGTTACTTGCTTGTTCTTTGAAATTGTTGAACATGATGCAATGCTATGGCATTGAAGACTTGGGCATTTTAACATGAAGAATCTTAACCGTCTAGCAAAGGGAGGTATGGTCATAAATTTACCAATTAGGGATTTCATGCAAATTTAAAATGTGAGTCCGCCGCATAAGCCCAAGCTAGTGCACAAGACTTTCAAAGTTCTGGAACTGCTTCATATGGATCTTTTTGGTCTGGTCAATGTGCTGAGTATTGGACGAAAGCTTATTGCCTGGTTATCACTGATGACTACTCTCATTTCAATTGGGTATTTTTCTTGGAACAAAAGAGTGAAACTGCAGGTCTGATAAAGAAATTTATCACTCTCATGGAGAACTAAGCAAACGAGCGGGTGAAGATTCTGCGTTGCGACAATGGAACAGAGTTCAAGAACGTCGAGCTGAATAGCTTTTGTGCTTTAAAAGGAATTGATCGTCAATACAGTGCAGCTCGAACTCCTCAACAAAATGGAGTCGCAGAGAGACGAAACAAAACTCTCATTGAAGCAGCTCATACTATGCTTTTTGATTGCGGTCTTCCACTGATATTTTGGGCAGAAGTAGTGAACACAACCTGCTATGTTCAAAATCATGCTCTCATCAACACATGTCACATGAAGACACCTTATGAAATAGTTGAAGGACAAAAACCCATAGTGCATCATTTCTGTACTTTTAGCTGTTCTTGTGTTCTACTTAACATGGTTGCTAAAGGAGATCCTTGCTATTTCGTCGGATATGCAAAGAACACTTCATATCGTGTCTACAACAAAATTAAGAAACAAATCATGGAGACGTATTATGTGGATTGGTTGGAAGAAAATCCAAAAGATACTAGACTCGGACCTGATAGGTTTTATGACTATTCTTCTTTGTTTCGATCGTTTAATGTTCTACCTGATTTATTTGTTGATATAGATGTCTCAAAAACAGTAATACCTATCCTATCCTTGCTGAAGATGATGTTGTCCCGCCTCAAGATTCTTTCAAGAAACTTATCGTGTATCCTCCAGGATTTCATGACATTCCTACGGATGAACACTCTTCTTCACAAAAGCATGACACGACTTATGAACCTTCTGATGGCAGCAACTTTGAATCCTCTGCACCATAAAATACAAATCACGGAGCTTCACCATTTCCAGAGCCGATTCCGTTAGACCGCACAGTTGATCATCCAGCAATCCATACTGTTGCCTCAAATGTGGGGGAGCAATCTGGAATAGTATCAGGAAGTGCTTCTAACTTAGAATCTAATCTGGAGGTACCTGATGTGGCAATCCGTCAGCGCATTCAGAGAAATCATCCAATTGCAAATGTTATTGGTCTAGTATCTGTCGGTGTTCAAACACGCAACATATCTGGAATCATGAACATATGTTTGTATTGGTGTTTCATTTCACAAATTGAGCCTAAAAACATTGATGTTGCTTTGTAGAAACCTAGATGGGTTGATGCAATGCATGAGGAGCTCAATCAGTTTGAAAAGCTGGGAGTGTGGAAATTGGTGAAGTTGCTAGAGGGACAACGAGCTCTTGGTACTCATTGGGTGTATCGAAATAAACAAGATGATACTTGGTGATCATGCGGAACAAAGCTCGGCTAGTGGTCCAAGGGTTCAGACAGATTGAAGGCCTTGATTATGATGAAGCATATGCTCACGTAGCACGTCTAGAAGCCATACGCATCTTCTTGGCATATGCATCCTACAGATTGAAGGCCTTGATTATGTTTGGGGAATGATAGATCAAACATTGTTCATTAAACGCGGTGGCAAGGATCTTATTCTTGTTCATATCTATGTTGATGTACGTCATTTTCAGATCTACAAATGAAGAGCTGTGCAAAGAATTTGAGGATGTGATGAAAAAGAAGTTCGAAATGAGTTCTCTCGGTGAAATGACTATGTTTCTAGGCTAGCAAGTTCGTTAGAACACTCAAGGAATCTTGATCCATCAAGGAAAATACATTCCAGATGTTCTTGCAAAATTCGACATGTCAAACTCAAAACCCATCGACTCGCCCATTGCTGAACGGCCTTTGCTACATGAGGATATTGAAGGTGATCCGGTCAATCCAACAATGTACCGATCTATGATTGGTTCATTGATGTACTTAACTTCCAGTCGACCGAACATTATGTTTGTTGTCTGCCAATGTGCCAGATATCAAGCTAACCCTAAACTTTCTCATCTTTCAGCTGTTAAACGAATCTTTAGATACCTCAAGGGTGCTCCAAAATTGGGCCTCTGGTATCCTAGCGATTCAAAATTTGATCTGTTTTCTTTTTCTGATAGTAACTTTTGAGGAACAGATAGGGATATGAAATCTACATCAGCTAGTTGCCAATACTTGGGTGACAGACTCATTTCCTGGCAATGCAAGAAGCAACAAACAGTTTCTTTGTCAACTGAAGAAGCAGAATACGTTGCAGCATCTGCTTGCTGTTCCCAGGTTATTTGGATGCAACACCAGCTTGAGGATTATGGTTTGACTTATCTTAACACTTCTATCTACTGTGATAATGATGCCGCCATCCGGATTGTCAAAAACCATGTTTTTTACTCCAAAACCAAGCACATTGATATCAAAGTTCATTTTATTCGAGATTGCTTTGACAGAGGGTTAATTGAACTTGAATAGATCCACACAGATGCTAATACAGCGGATCTTTTTACAAAACCTGTCAGCATGCGAATTAAGTGCTTGTGGACCTTTTGAAAATGATGTGTTTCACCGACTAAGCATTAAAAAAACTTGGTGCTCAAATAACTAAATTTGTGCATAAGGTTCTCTTTCTACACAAATCTAGGGGGAGAAATATTTGCTTTGCTGCTTAAATTCAATGTAACTTGGTTAACACATGTAAGATAATGATGTTGTAAAAGCAAGGATTTGTGTGATGTGTTGATAGGCTTATCGCAAAAAGGTCAAAAAGATACCAAGTGATTAACTCTCTGACAAGCTTTACATCTCGTGGGTAACGTATCATCGGCATATGATTTCATGGTCTTAAATCCGGTGTTGATAGATAGCCAATTTCTAAGGTTTCAAGTCTTTATGCCGATAAGTCATCCGGGATATCATGACTGCCCTTCTCTTGCATCCAGATACATGTAGACCTAGGCAGCTAGGATATCCTTAAAAAAGCCTAAATTTAAGGGCCAAAACCTTAAAAGGGAAATCTCTTACCAGAACGACCTAAAAGTAATACATACCATATAAGGTATTTGCCTAACCCTTATCAAATATTTTATGGTCTCTATGCAGTACGTTGTACGGACCTGTTCACCAAGAAATCGAACATTGTAAGAGGAAAGGATGACCTCGGTAGATTCACTTGTTACCATGAATTGTTGTGCTTACCTTGATCACAGGGGTATGCCTTGATATGGGACACACGGAGGTTATTGCAAACTCACTTGATGAAGTCACAAGGTTGAAATTTTAAGATTGAGGCGATGAGTTTAAAAGGATAAATATATCATCAATCACATGGTTCTGTTTGACCAAGCTTATACCAAAAAATTTTCTTTAATCAGTTCAGAACTGGTTTATCTCATGGCTACTCTCCCCTTATCTTTTGTGTTTATTTTTCTTTTTTCCTTCTGTAAGATTAATTGCTTGGTCGGTTGGATCGCATTTTTTTACAGAAGGTGTTATTGTTAAGGATTGGTTAAAACTGATAGGGGCCTGAAAAGAACTAAATATTTTTGTTTTTAATGGGCCCACTCATCTCGAATTCATTAACTTGGTTTTTTTACTGTTTCGAGATGTGGACCTGACCTAGTCACATCTCAAAGCAACTGTTCAGAGATGGCCTGGATATGTTTCGAAACTATATAAAGCCCATCTCTTATCATTTCGTACAACTGTTTATCAAGATCTCTTTCATCTCTGTCTCTCTAAGGTAGATTTCTCTGCATCTTGGATGCAACCCGGATGCATCCGGATGCATTCCAGATGCATCTTGAATACATTTCAAATGCTCATGAATGAACAGTTTCGAATGACAATGGTCATTGAGTTGAACCCTTGTCATTCGAGTTCATCTGACCTATGAACCTTTGGTCTTCTTTTGACCCCTTACCTTTACCTCTGAACTGCTCACATATTAACAAATTTGACTTGTCATAGCAGTTTAGAGGAATTGATTATATAATTGATGACATCCGTATCTCATGTGCAGAAAATGGCTCAGAAAATGATAGACAGACGCAAGCTGGAAATCAAAGCCTTTTATAATCGAGCCTTCTATCTGTCTGATTCTCCACAAGAGTATAGAGAGATTTGATTCCTTAGTCTCTGGGCTAAACAACTGCCAGATCACTCATGTGCTATAGTCGAATCCAGTGATAGATGAAGACATGATTTAGGGCTTCTGGATCAATGCTAAAGTAAAAGGTGGTGGTGCTTTCATAGAAACAAAGATCAGAGAGAAAGAGATTAGAGTTTCAGAGTCGGATGTTCGAAATGCACTTCAATTTGGAGATAGTGAACGCCATCCAACTGGTTTTGACAAGGACAATGTGATAAAAGCTCTTCGAAGAATGAGCTATGAAGGAGCATACCCTACGATGCTGAAGAAGCTTCTCCCTCCATATTGGAGGTGTGTTGCTCATATATATCTACAACGCATTTCCGAGAACAAGGGTGGCCAAGATTAATTGAACCAGACTCAGACAACTGAATTTGTTGCTTTAATAAACGATTGGGATTATAATTTTCAGTTTTCATTTTTGGTAACATGAGAAGTATGCTGGAGAGTACGAAGAAGAAAGTTTTTCTGCTTTATCCAAGGTTTGTTCAGATGATTATCGACAACAAGCATCCTGAGCTCGTTAAAGGCACAAAGCATTTAAATTTAAAGGTGCTGGGACCAAGTTTCTTCGAAGCAGCGTGCAAACAAAGGGACTCCACAAAGGTCAAGTTTTTGGGAGGATACGAGCTTGTTAAACATGGAAAGTTCAAGGAAATTGTGGCTGCTCCTAAACCTGTAATAGCAATCGTTGCTGAAGAACGTGATGTTCAGGTCATAGGAAAACTGAGTCGACCAGATCCTATTGTTGAAGATCTTAATTCAGAAGAAGATAGAGAAGAAGCAGTTGCACAGGCTGAGTCAGAGACTGTTGAGGAGACTGAGAGTGAAATAAATTTGATTTCCGCTGAAAATCTTGAAGCTCTACATGCATCTCTAAAGGGTGATTCTGGGATCCTTTCACCTAGTTTCATTTCTCCTGATGAAGCACAATCTGAATATGATGAACCAGAGAATATTTTTGCACCTGATATCTCTAATCTTCCCAAGCCCCCAAGCTCAAGCGTTATTCCTGATCCAAGTCTGCAGCCTAAAAGCTCTAGTGGTGATCACAATGAGGCAGGCAGTTCCGGCATTGTTTTAACTGAGAATGAAGAAGCAGCAATGAGAATGGCCACAGAAAGAATGAAATTTATCGAGCAACCAGATAGTGATGAGGACGATGTTGTGGATGTTAGCAAACTACAACGCAAAGTAGTACTGCTAGAGCAGGAAAATGAACTGAAAAATGCTCAAATAGTCTCCTTACAGAATCAGATATCTATCAGAGACCAAACAATTGAGCAACTACAAGGAGATGTGAGTCTGCTAATGTTAGAAGTTTATGAGATGAAGGAAAAGTTGAAGAAAAAGTTTGGAAGTGAGTTTGCTGATAAAGATGACGACCCTATTAACGTCGCTCATCACGAACGGATAGAAGCTGAAAAGGCTGAAGGCGATAAAGAACATGAAGCGGGCCTGAATGCATACCTTTCTTCTGAAAGATCAAGAAAGAGAAAGCAGCCACAAAAGAGAAGTTCCAGCAGCAAAAAGATGATCGTGATGAAGAATCAAGATGTGAATCCACTCGATGAGAATTTTCAACCAAAAGATCCTTCAAAAGTATCTAATAGATATGTCATGGAAATAGGGTCGAGCCATTATGATTAAGTTGGAAACAAATCAGAAGTGAAATGTTGGAGATACGATCAGGACAGAAAATTATGGATGGTCACAAGAGAGAGCAGACATAGAGAATCATGGATCAAGATTGATCTGAAAAGTCTGTTAAGAGCTCACTATTCTGACGCAGATCCGAACCAACGAGGTCCCGGTTGGGCATTTCACTCTAAGCTTGAACATGAAGTATCACATAATTTTCCAACCTTGAAGACCGCAGAGTCATAACTAAAGAAAAAACCAGGCATCCGAGACCCTCATACTCATAAAAGGCTTTAAAATGTTATCTGGCCACCGACTGGCAAGGACAAGATTATTCCAGCTACTCCAAAATTCCTGAAAGGTGTGCTGCAAAATCTTTGTTATTGGGCCTATGATCCAAGAATGGTAGAAGCGGTCATAGTTACGAAAGAAAAGACATTTCGTCTGACAGATACTTTGGATCAAATTAGTTTTCACGAGGAAGATATTTTGATGATCAGTGCACATCAGATTCAAGCGAGTGACAAGTATGAGGAATGTGCTAAATCCTAGAAAAGTACAGTGGCTACTGTAATTTAAAACAGATTGTTTGCACATGATTGATGATTCTGAAGCGTATGGGCAGTTCCAATGCAATAAACCTAGGGGGAGATTATAAAGACATTAATAGGTTTATGCATTTGGTTTATTTAATGTTTTGGGCTTGGGGAAAGGCTTTGGGCCTAATAGGTTAGAGTTTAGGAGCTCCAACGCTCTAGTATATATAGTTAATGATGTATTAGGGTTGGATAGCTCTTGATTGCACATTTCACTTGTATTGGACAAATTACAATTTGTATGCAAGTTGAGTCCTTCCATCTTCATCTTATTTCTCAAAGCTTGTTTTGATATCGATTAGATCTGGTTTATTGGGATCTTTAAAAACCTTGAACAACCAACCTTGCTTTATTTCTGATGACAACACCCTTATAATCCTAATTGCACTTGAAGACCCACTTCGTGTTGATTGCATGTTGACCCTTCGGAAGATCGACCAAATTCCACACTTTTAACTTGTCGAACTGAGCTAACTCTTCTTGCATGGCCTCATGCCAACAATTATCCTTCACGCCATCTGATAATTTTTTGGCTCTACCTGAGAGATAAAACATTCATCTAGGCTAAGATTGTATATTTCCTCCTGCTTAATTTCAGAGAACAAACACTGCGTCTCTGAAAGACTTCTTCTCGTTTGCACTTCTGCATTTGGATTCCCAATAATATTATCAACAGGGTGATAGATATTTGTTCTTGGAACTAGGATTGATGGAGCTTGAAGATTGTTTCCCAAATTTGATTCAATCCCCTCAACATTTGCATTACTGCTAGTCACAAAATTTCTAGGACCAACTTCATTGGGGAACTGAACAGCAACAACATTATTATTAACTAAAACTCAGCGATCCTGATGTGGTATTCGAGGTCGTATTTGTCGGAATACTTGCTCTCCAGCTGGCGTTCACTTCATCTTTATCTACAAGATGCGTGTAGACAACCTTTGAATTGTCTTCTGAAATGAATCAAATAATTTCTTATAATCATACCCATTTTTAGGACCAAATTTGGATGATGGAGGATCGTAACTCAAAGGAGTTATATCAAACAATATCTCCATGGTCCGTTTTATAATGTTATATACACGTTTGTTTGGAGATCCATTAACGTAACCTAGAAAGAAACCTATCTCTCAAAGTTCACCCATTTTAGGAGTATCCTTGGGGCGTTTGATAACACACTTAAAGCCACAGGGTTGAAACCCTAATAGATTAGGTTTCTTGTTTTCAAGCAATTCGTAACATGTTTATCTTCTCTTTTGACTGTAAGCACATGGTTTAGCACATAGCATGCAGTGTTTACCGCCTCAGCCCATAAGAAAATTGGTAATTTAGATTTAGAAAGCATAGTATGAGCCGCCTCAATCAGGGTACGGTTGTTCCGTTCTTTAACTCCATTATGTTGTGGAACATACGAAGCGCTAAACTGATGAACTATTCCCAGTTCCCAACATAACTCATCCATGTTTTGATTTTTAAATTCGTTGTGGTTGTCACTTCGGATTTTCTCAAAAGGAAGTGAATAATTTTTCTCAAGTTGTTTGAATAAATCTCTTAAAATACCATGAGTTTGGTACTTTGATTTTTAAGAAAAAGACCCACGAATATCGTGAGAAATCTTCAGTGACAACCAGGCAAAAAGACATTCCACCGGTGCTAGCAATATGAATTGGGCCGAAAAGATCCATACGAAGCAGTTCAAGTGGAATCTAGATCGAGTTAACGGTTTTCTGTTTGTGAGGCTTTGGCATAAATTTTCCTTTTTCACACGATTCACATTTATTGAGCATATAAAAACTACATAAAGGAACCCCAACAATAAGTCGTATTCACTAAATGGTTCATTTTTCGCAGATGCACATGGCCCATTCATCTATGCCAAAGGTAAGATTGATCTTCAGTCGCTTTCGATAATAAACAAGTCATTGGAGTAGAAGAGTTGACCAATGGGCGCATAATCATAACATATGTGTTGTTCACCCGTGGTACCCTCATAACGATCCAATCCTCGGGACCAACAAATCTAGGACGCAATACAAAGCAAGCTTTATCAGTGAACAACATCGTGTACTTGTTATTGCAAATTTGAGTTATCGACATCAAGTTATGCTTTAGTTCTTCAACATAGTTCACTTTATGCAACGTTATCTTTCCATTTGTCACCGATCCTTCATCGGTGATATAACCACCTTTCTCACTAGCAAAATTAACATATCCCCCCACGAATTTGTTTAGATTATTCGATAACTCTTTATTTCCTATCATGTGTCTGGAACAACCACTATCGATATACCAAATATAGATAGCCCTCTTTAGCTGCCCCTACACTAACCAAAACAAGGAAATTAGTTAGAATGTGGGAACCAAGCCATGATGGTGTTGGGTCATCCCATTTCATCTACATAGGAAAGCTCTTTGAAATAACCATCACCACCACTTTGTCTTACATTTCCATTTCGGAAATTGTTGGAGTGGTTCCTAGCAAATCGGGTATTATATTGGGTGGATGATCTGTTGTTATAGCAAGAGTTTCCAAAATTTCTACTTCCATGATTTTGATATCCATAATTTTGACTTCTCGGAGCCTAAAAATTTCTACAAAAAGTAGGACCATCATTATATCTTGAGAATGATCGTGTTTGATTATCTGAATGGTGTCCTCGATATAGATCGAGGTGGAGAAGCATATCGGCCATTCACGAATCGGTTCTTAGCATGAGGTCAAACACAATGCTATTAGAACCTCCAGAACGTGGAACATTCTCTTGTGATTGGAAAGTAACACGATTTTGGCGTCGGTGAGTTGTTTTCTGACGAGCATCATGTGTTTGCGAAGAACTTTCCAACTCACGACCAGGGCAAATATCTAATGGTTCATCCCTTTGATCCTGACGTTGTTCATTATTAACATTTGGTTTAAGAACAAGTTTTGTTTCTCGTATAACCACATTATGTTTCTCAACATTTTCTGAGTTTTTCCCTTTTTCTTTTCAACATTAGTTGTTTCAAGTTGTGGTTTTTCAACAAAATCTTTCTTTGATCAGGATCAACAAGAGATTTACCCTTGTCAATTGGACAATCTGCAGCTAAATGTCCTTTCTCACGACACTTATAGCATTTTCGAATTTTAGCAACATTCTTTGGACATTCCTCCTGACTAGTCGAAGGTCCTGAAGCTCTTGTGGGATTTTCAAACTTTGAGTGACAAACGTACATTTTGACCCCTTTTCAATTTTCACTACCTCTTTATTAAAATCTTCCGCTTTACCAAATTCAGTTTTAGGGATATTTTTCTGAATTCTTTGAGGTTTCTCACGAGATTTGGGTTTTGACTTTGTATTTTGAATTTAATTAAAAATTTATAAGCACTTATTGTTTTTCAAGTTTTCAATGTTTTCAAAATTTATCTCACTTCCCTTAGTGGCTTCGCTCATCTTCAACTACTTTGAATCTGAAGCAACTTCATGCTTAGATTCTGACTCACTTTGTGGCTCAACAGTCAGTGGAGTCGTTGGTACAAATTTTGCCAATTCAGGATCAATGCTTACCATCGAGGTATAATTGTGATTGGTCAAAGGAGCCACATTACTATACCTGATGCCAAACATTTCTTCCTAAGGATCTTACAGATGTTGGTTGTTTATGAAGAGATTCATCAACTTTGATGAATTTCCAAATTTTTCAAATTGTTCTTTCCGAGTCTAGAATAAGACTATCCTTTTCCAAAATGATTTTGTTCTTTTCCAAAACACAATTTTGATTTAGTTCAAGTTCATATTTTAATACTTGACTTTTAAGAGTTGCCACAGTCACAAGTCTCTCAAAATCAGAGATATCATTTTTCAAAGCCTTTATCTTAGTTTGGTTCCTTATCCGAACAAGACAAGACTACAATGAGTTCTCTGGATTTTTCTAGATCTGCAATTAAATTTGCATTATGAAGTGCCTATGTGACAATCTTAGAAACAAACTCTACACATCTAGCACAAGGCTTATCTATAGAATTCGAATGTACCTGAATTTATGAATGCAAAATCTTCTTTTTCCATACCATTTTCTTCCAACTTTGGAGTTTATACATCCACAAATGTATACATTTCAGCATTAGAAATCTTGAACTCGAAACATTCATTCTATTCTTCAGAAACAAAATCTTTTGTTTTTTCTGATACAACACAATTAAAATTTTCTTCAATTTTAGCAACTTTGCTCACTTCCATTTCCTCACCCAAAACCTCTGCTACAACAACAAGTTCTTCCATACTTGCTTCTTCAATAACCTCATCACAAACTTCTTCTTCTATTATTTCAGCCATGATGGCTTGCGAAATAATGGCTCCCGATAGGTTCTCCAAAGTACAATACCAATCATAGGTTGGGTTACTTCTTGTATGGGTTGAACAACCAAGGCATTGTTTTTCAAAGGAACAAGGTTATCTGAAGCACTCGATCTAGAATTTGAGGTTGAAGCTGTAGATGAATTTGACTGAGACCTCGAACTGTTTACTCTGTTAGAACTTTCCATCTTTGGCTTTCGACAATCTCTAGCATAGTGCCCATAAATACTACAATTGTAATACTTCACCTTTGACATATCAATTCCCATTGGAGTCTTAGTGGACCACCTATGAACTTCTTACCTATTTTCAAAACGAACTTCTTTGCTCTTCTGACCAATAATACCATATTAAGCTGAAGATCAAGCTCCCCCATTTCATCTTGGTCTATTTAGTCAAAATGTTCATCATGCTCGGTCATTCTACAAGCTTCCCAAGGCAAAAGTTTTCATAAGCTGTCATGAAAGATGCCAAAAGGCTCATATTTTCTTCTATTAATTTTAAGCAAGTAGGATCCAATTTTGGAATGTTGAAGCTAGTTGCTTGAGATTTTTGACTTCCACTAGATGAGTACAATCCATGATTTGAAGTATTTGCACTGCTTGAATTATTATTGTTCTTGCTTACAAACGCAAGTTTCCCTTGCTTGTTGGTTTAGAAGCTTTATACAGCTAAGGATCTTGAGTCTTCTCAAAGTCTAATGCTTCACCTTCCATATTCCAAGCATATCCCTTCAGCTTTTGCATGGCTTCCTCCAAGGTCATTGTGTCATATAGAACACCTTCTCATATCAACGCAGTGTACATGTTCCATTCTCTTGGAAGACAATTGAAGAACTTCTCAACTTTCTCAAACTTAGTGTAAAGACCTTCCTCACTTCATTCAAGCTCGCTCAATATGTGATAAAACCTATTGACAGTGTCATCAAAAGATTCATCCTTTAAAACATTGAAACAATGAATTTATTCTTCAAATGTTCTAAGCGTCGCTTCTTATACATAGCATTTCCTTCGTAAAGTTCAACCATGCTATCCCATTATTCCTTTGAATTACTTCTCTTACGGAAAGAGTGAATTGATTGTTATATAGCCATGGCCATCATAGCAATTGCCTTTTCTTCACAATCATAGAATTTTTTATGATTCTCAGTGAATGCCAAATAAGTGTCAATAATTAAAGTTTTATTCGGTGTAGCCCCACATCCTTTTACTATACACAACAAGATCCTGATATCCTTAGCTCTCACATGCCTTTCAAAACATTCCTTCCATTAAAGAAAATCTAGTTCGTTTATCAAAAGAGGAGGTTTGTTGTTACTCCCCACTTGAGCATTGTGCCTAAGGTTTTGCACCATGGAGGTTAAATTGTTTGCCATTTGAGCGAATCTAAGAAGTATCAGAAAGTTCACAGTGGGTTATAGTGGTATTCAGCAGAAAGTTTCGCTTGAAAATTTTCTAAGTTCAGAAAGTTCGGGGAACAAAAGTTAACTAGAAAACACAGAGTGAAATGTTAAGATAATTATCAGAGGGTAAACCCGGATCTGTAACCTGATTTAAACACACAAACTTGGACACCTCACAAGAGTCAAACTCGGAACCTAAACTACAAGAGTGTTTAAATTCAAAAAACCGCACAAGATCTTAAACTTGGACAGAGTTTAAGGACCCTAAACTCGGACTTAATAAAAGAGTAGTTAAACTTAGACTCAATCTCAACATCTTAAACTCGGAGAGCTAAGCACTGGTTAAACTTAGAAGGGCTCTCAAATCCGGACAGAATGTCAAATCCAGAATTACAAATAACTTATAATCCGGACAGATCCGGATGTGAAATAACCAACTTTCGGATATCTCACCAATGTGACTGCACACTAGATCACCAATAACCCAGAAACACAAACAATAAATCAAAAACGGAAAAATTTTAAAAGATCAAAACTAAAAAGGCTCTTTCCTAACCAAAATCCATTATTAACTCATTAGAAATCAACAATGAATCATGAATAGATCACAAAAAACTCACAAAGTAAGCACTAAACCCAATCAAGAGATGATTTTTCTTACAAAAACCTTCAAACCAAGAACACCTAAAGTAGTATGAGCACACTACTCTGATACCACTTATAAGGTCACCTAACGTAGGATCTTACTCACGAATATAATCACTAGGTGTCCGGAAACCACCTAGCAATCACCACTATAGGAGAATGTAACTGGATACAAGATTGATGAGAGAAATCAAAGAATACACAGAGTATTCTTTGATATAGAAGATGAATAATGTGACACACACAGAGTAACCGCCAGACAAACACACAGTAATGATTAGGGTTTTCTTGGTGCACAAACTTTCCACAAAAGAACTGCCATCTTTTGTTCCACTTAATGGTTATATACAAGACATATCCAGAGACATATGTCCGAATAACAAAACAAGGCCCAAGGCACAATACAAACAAACTCGGACTACCTAACAAATGATAAGTCCGGACTAACAGTTGAAGTATAACCCGGAGTTAGGAATACATACCCAAGTCTGGAGAACATAAACTCGGAACATATCTATAAACTAGGAGTAAACAATATGTTCGGACAAACTTATTGTTTACAAGTGTTGATGCATATGTCTATTGCCTACGCCATCGAATCATATTGAGTTTGTAATAGGAACGAACATGTTAGATTGGATTTGTATGTATGTCACTTCGCACGAAGTGGGAATGCACTTTGTACGAAGGTTGCATTTTACCTTCTGATGAAGGTAACCTATCTTCGCACGAAGTGAGGTTAGCTTCGCACGAAGGTAGCACAAAGTCTATAAATAGACGTGCAAGCTAGTTCATTTGTAATGTTTAAAATGAAAGATTGATTTAATGATGTAATAAAAATGATGGTTTAAAAATGCTAATAAAAATGTTGAAATCTCATTGTATTGTTAAGAAAAATAGTGAGAATATAACTAACAAGAACCATGGATGATGATTTGCATAAGTTGTAAACAAAGTAGTATGTGACCATAAATTGTTAGTTGATCTTGATTATGGGTTTAAACATGGTTTATATACGTTTTTTAAAACATGGAAAACGCCATAGTTTAGGGGAAACTATGGCGAAATTTTCTAAAAATCAAATCGCGATTAAAGTATGATTAACGGGACTAAACATGATTAGTGACATAAATAGTCATTAAGGAAGTCCTAATGACAAGGGTTAAACCCTAACCATTCAAGAATTTAGCAAGTGTATATATATATATATATGTATATATATATATATATATTTACAAGTTAAAAACACACACACACATACACACATTATATATATATGTATATGCAAATTTTGTCACCAAAAGTTAGTGTAAATACGTGTGTATGTATGTGTATGTATCTAGAAGTTTAGGGTATATACCACAAAATACCCAACTTATACAAATACTACAAACACTTGAATGAATTACCAAGTGTAGATAACACAAAGCACATACACTTTTACAATATGTTGAAACAATGATTGGATGAACGGAGTAATGCGGATAATGGCCGAAAGTACACGATACACTGTCGTGTCGTCGACATGCGAACAAATAGCCAACATGAAGAGTTGCTACGACGTTGGGCGATCTTTGACGCGAAAAAGCATATATTAACACATCGACGACGTGATAAGATATTTTAGACTCTTAACGTATATATATGTTAACGATATCAAAATCCGGAAAGTTAAAATGTATAAGAATTTACTAAGTGGTTTTATGAAAGTATAGAAATATACTTAAAAATCTATACTTAGTAAAAATTTATAAGTGTAAGAATTATATATATTTGGACTCTTGAAAAAAAATTGGGCTAGGCCCACTATATAAAAGACATGGGCAAGGCCCAACTACACAATGACATAAATTACATGGGCTAGGCCCAATCACATAAAGACATGGGCTAGGCCCAATGACATAAATTCCATGGGCTAGGCCCACGTAAAGACGTGGGCTAGGCCCAATAACATGAATTACATAGGCTAGGCCCAATCACATAAAGACATGGGCTAGGCTCAATGACATAAATTACATGGGCTAGGCCCAATCACATAAAGACATGGGCTAGGCGATGACATAAACATATCCATTGGATTAAGAATCCTGATGTCTTCATTATCGTTCGATCTAATCACAGCTTCACAAGTTTGGCCATGTAGAACCACTTCTTGAAGTTGCTGAGCATTACTGGATGTTCTGGTGGAATTTTTACCCTGGTAACCCCTTTAGCTAGATTAATTACCCATATAACTATGCCTTTCCTGGTTATATGGTCTTTGGTGTTTTTGATACTCGTCTTCTCGGGCGTTAAGGCTTGAATACGGTGAATCCACGTATGCATTCACGAAGTATAAGTCTTTCAATGTCACCTCCAATGCTGTTATTTGTGGGACTTATCATATCTTGGTTGCTTAGCTCACGAATATCCCACATTAGTAAGTTTGCATATCATTTCCAGTTTAGAAATGTTGGATTACACCGCCTCTATGCTTCACAATGAATAACCATGTCAGGTTGCATTACTTCCAGCTTACGATTCTATTGGAACTTTTGGATCATTGGTACTTGATTTTAGTAGGTTTTGCATAGTTTTGTAGTAGTTTATTGTGTTTTAGAAAGTTCAGAGACTGAAGGTGTAACTACAGGAAAATATCATGTAGCGGCGTATTTATATACCCAGCGTATTTAATAAATACGCTTGGGTAGTCAGTGTGTATATATGTTATCAATGAAAACCCTAGTCCAAGGTTCTTGGACAAGTTTTGGTGATTTCCTTTGTGTTGTGATTTTTGTTCTTGTGCTAAATCCGAACACAACACTTGTTTTTTGATCCATACAAGAATCTTCATCTTCATCTTTTGGTTTTTCTTAACTTTTACACATTCAAACAACTAATCTATAGTTGTTTGGAAGATAACAATCAAACCACTGTGATCCGAATCTGTTTTGGGACTCACAATTTGGTATCAGAGCCTTTGTGCTCAGGATTGTTTGAGTTTTTGTTAAGATTCTTCAAGTTTTGAAGGTTTTTCAAAAGTTTTCAAAGTTTCAAGGTTTTTCAAATTTTTAGACTTAAAATGACTTGATCTGGTGTGGTTAATCATTGGGTGGTTGTTAATCAGTGTTTTGGTAAACATTTGGGTCATTTTGGTACAAAGAAACATGGATTTTGAGTCGTTTTTTGGTGACTAGGGGGTTTATTTTCGTACTTAAACCCTAATGGGCGTATTTAATTTTGAAGTCATTGTAGATAAATTTGAATGTAGCGTTTTTAACTTGAAGATCACGTAATTAACAATTACGCGAGCATCACACCAGCGGATTCTTTGATTTCCAGCGAAATAGTCTCAGCGTAATTAATCGAAGGCGACTTTGTAGTCAGTGATAAAAAACCTCAGTGATTTTATCACGGTGATCGGTGCATTTTGACAAACTCACGTTCGTTTTATGTGTTCCAGCGGATTTAGCTATTGCGCCGGGCCAAGCAGCCAAGCATCACCCGCGTAATTGCTATTTTAAGCGTATTTGCTCTCTGATCTCTCAAGTTCCAGCGTAATTTATCCAAGATCAAGATTTTGAATTCGAAATCAACCAAAATGTCACCGAATCAACTTAATCCAATAGCCCAAGCCGAACTAGAGACGAGAACTGCTACAAGACCTCCTAAGTTGAAAGGATCTAAAAGACTTCAGTAGATGGAAGAATCGAATAAAAACGTTCTTTGAGTATACAGACTATACACAATGGATGTTTATCACTGAAGGACCGCATGTTCCTATGGTGATTTACGACGATGTTCGAATAATCAGCGAAGATCCGTCAATATTCACTGAGGAGGACAGGACTCTCATTCAACGCGATCGTAGGGCCCACACTGCTCTAACAATGGCTCTATCCAAAGATAATAACAATCTGTTTGAAGAATACACTTCAGCTTACGAATTATGGTTAGCCCTTAATGATCACTATGAAGGGAATGAAGAGTTGATGGATAACAAGAGAGATATGGTTCAGAAGGAATACAATATGTTCGGGAGTGTTCGAGGTGAAAGCTTATCAAATCATATTAGTCGATTCTTGAACATTCTAACAAAAATGAAGAAAGTTGGCAACCCAATTGCCAACTATGCCTCCATCAAGAAACTTTTGGACTCTCTTCCAAAAGAATGGAGTCTACAATGCATGATGATCAAAAGAACCTTCTTGACCAGTACAACTCCTATCACTCTTTCAGAACTGATCAATACACTGAAGGCCTTTGAAATGGATGAGCTCAATAGAGAAATGCATCAATCCGAATACTCTCAGAAATCTACTCAAACTGCTACTGCTTTTTTTCCCAAAATCATGGCATTCCTTGCTCCTATAACCTCCCGTGGTTCAAATTCTCAAAGTGCTAACGCATCTTACCTTAACGCTTCCGCAAGCTCTACAAAGGCTCCATCATCTAACGAGAAGACCACTCTGGTCGGGAAGCTCAAGCATTCAAGATATCCATTGAACATGTTGTATTGTTTAACACCTTCCTGAGTAGCTATGAAGCTCTTATGTCAGGTGAGCTGAATAGAGATATTCTCACTTCTGAAGACATGTATCAGGTAGATCCAAATGATATGGAGGAAATGGACCTGATGTGGCAAATGGCAATGATTACCCCGTGTTTAAAAAAGTTTAAAGACAAATGGCAAATGATGTTCGAACAATTAGCAAAGATCCGTCAATATTCACTGAGGAGGACCGAACTCTCATTCAACGCCATCGTAGGGCCCACACTGCTCTAACAATGGCTCTGTCCAAAGATGATAACAATCTGTTTGCAGAATACACTTCAGCTTACGAATTATGATTAGCCCTTACTGATCACTATGAAGGGAATGAAGAGTTGATGGATAACAAGAGAGATATGGTTCAGAAAGAATACGATATCTTCGGGAGTGTTCGAGGTGAAAGCTTGTCAGATCATATTAGTCGATTCTTGAACGTGCTAAGAAAAATGAAGAAAGTTGGCAACCCAATTGCCAACTATGCCTCCATCAAGAAACTTTTGGACTCTCTTCCAAAAGAATGGAGTCTACAATGCATGATGATCAAAAGAACCTTCTTGGCCAGTACAACTCCTATCACTCTTTCAGCACTGATCAATACACTGAAGGCCTTTGAAATGGATGAGCTCAATAGAGAAATGCATCAATCCGAATACTCTCAGAAATCTACTCAAACTGCTACTGCTTTTTTTCCCAAAAACATGGCATTCCATGCTCCTATAACCTCCCGTGGTTCAAGTTCTCAAAGTGCTAACGCATCTTACCTTAACGATTGCGCAAGCTCTACAAAGGCTCCATCATCTAACAAGAAGACCACTATGGTCAGGATGCTCAAGCACGCAAGTTATCCATTGAACATGTTGCATTGTTTAACACCTTCCTAAGTAGCTATGAAGCTCTTATGTCAGGTGAGCTGAAAAGAGATTTTCTCACTTTTGAAGACATGTATCAGGTAGATCCAAATGATATGAAGGAAATGGAGCTGAAGTGGTAAATGGCAATGATTACCCCGCGTTTAAAAAAGTTTAAAGACAAATGGCAAATGATGTTTGAACAATCAGCGAAGATCCGTTAATATTCACTGAAGAGGACAGGACTCTCATTCAACGCGATCGTAGGGCCCACACTGCTCTAACAATGGCTCTATCCAAAGATGATAACAATCAGTTTGAAGAATACACTTCAGCTTACGAATTATGGTTAGCCCTTACTGATCACTATGAAGGGAATGAAGAGTTGATGGATAGCAAGAGAGATATGGTTCAGAAGGAATACGATATGTTCGGGAGTGTTCGAGGTGAAAGCTTGTCAGATCATATTAGTCGATTCTTGAATGTGCTAACAAAAATGAAGAAAGTTGGCAACCCAATTCCAACTATGCCTGCGTCAAGAAAATTTTGGACTCTCTTCCAAAAGAATGGAGTCTACAATGCGTGATGATCAAAAGAACCTTCTCGACCAGTGCAACTCCTATCACTCTTTCAGAACTGATCAATACACTAAAGGCTTTTGAAATGGATGAGCTCAATAGAGAAATGCATCAATCCGAATACTCTCAGAAATCTACTCAAACTGCTACTACTTTTTTTCCCAAAATCATGGCATTCCTTGCTCCTATAACCTCCCGTGGTTCAAGTTCTCAAAGTGCTAACGCATCTTACCTTAACGCTTCCGCAAGCTCTACAAAGGCTCCATCATCTAACGAGAAGACCACTGTGGTCGGGATGCTCAAGCACTCAAGATATCCATTGAACTTAAAACCTTCCTCAGTAGCTATGAAGCTATTATGTCAGGTGAGCTGAAAAGAGATTTTCTCACTTCTGAAGACATGTATCAGGTAGATCTAAATGATATGGAGGAAATGGAGCAGAAGTGGCAAATGGCAAAGACTACCCCGCGTTTAAAAAATTTTAAAGACAAATGGCAAATGATGTTCGAACAATCAGCGAAGATCCATCAATATTCACTGAGGAGGACCGGACTCTCATTCAACGCGATCGTAGGGTCCACACTGCTCTAACAATGGCTCTGTCCAAAGATGATAACAATCTGTTTGAAGAATACACTTCAGCTTACGAATTATGATTAGCCCTTACTGATCACTATGAAGGGAATGAAGAGTTGATGGATAACAAGAGAGACATGGTTCAGAAAGAATACGATATGTTCGGGAGGGTTCGAGGTGAAAGCTTGTCAGATCATATTAGTCGATTCTTGAGCGTGCTAACAAAAATGAAGAAAGTTGGCAACCCAATTGCCAACTATGCCTCCATCAAGAAACTTTTGGACTCTCTTCCAAAAGAATGGAGTCTACAATGCATGATGATCAAAAGAACCTTCTTGACCAGTACAACTCCTATCACTCTTTCAGCACTGATCAATACACTGAAGGCCTTTGAAATGGATGAGCTCAATAGAGAAATGCATCAATCCGAATACTCTCAGAAATCTACTCAAACTGCTACTGCTTTTTTCCCAAAAACATGGCATTCCTTGCTCCTATAACCTCCCGTGGTTCAAGTTCTCAAAGTGCTAACGCATTTAACCTTAACGCTTCTGCAAGCTCTACAAAGGTTCCATCATCTAACAAGAAGACCACTGTGGTCGGATGCTCAAGCACTTAAGTTATCCATTGAACATGTTGCATTGTTTAACACCTTCCTAAGTAGCTATGAAGCTCTTATGTCAGGTGAGCTGAAAAGAGATTTTCTCACTTCTGAAGACATGTATCAGGTAGATCCAAATGATATGGAGGAAATGGAGCTGAAGTGGTAAATGGCAATGATTACCCCGCGTTTAAAAAAGTTTAAAGACAAATGGCAAATGATTTTCGAACAATCAGCGAAGATCCGTCAATATTCACTGAAGAGGACAGGACTCTCATTCAACGCGATCGTAGGGCCCACACTGCTCTAACAATGGCTCTATCTAAAGTGATAACAATCTGTTTGAAGAATACACTTCATCTTACGAATTATGGTTAGCCCTTACTGATCACTATGAAGGGAATGAAGAGTTGATAGATAACAAGAGAGATATGGTTCAGAAGGAATACGATATGTTCGGGAGTGTTCGAGGTGAAAGCTTGTCAGATCATATTAGTCGATTCTTGAACATGCTAACTAAAATGAAGAAAGTTGGCAACCCAATTGCCAACTATGCCTGCATCAAGAAAATTTTGGACTCTCTTCCAAAAGAATGGAGTCTACAATGCATGATGATCAAAAGAACCTTCTCGACCAGTACAACTCCTATCACTCTTTCAGAACTGATCAATACACTAAAGGCCTTTGAAATGGATGAGCTCAATAGAGAAATGCATCAATCCGAATACTCTCAGAAATCTACTCAAACTGTTACTGCTTTTTTTCCCAAAATCATGGCATTCCTTGCTCCTATAACCTCCCGTGGTTCAACGTCTCACAGTGCTAACGCATCTTACCTTAATGCTTCCGCAAGCTCTACAAAGGCTCCATCATCTAACAAGAAGACCATTGTGGTCGGGATGCTCAAGCACTCAAGATATCCATTGAACATGTTGCATTGTTTAACACCTTCCTAGTAGCTATGAAGCTCTTATGTTAGGTGAGCTGAAAAGAGATTTTCTCACTTCTGAAGACATGTATCAGGTAGATCCAAATGAAATGGAGGAAATGGAGCTGAATGTGGCAAATGGCAATGATTACCCCGCGTTTAAAAAAGTTTAAAGACAAAACAGGAAAGAAACTGGCACTGGGAAAAGCCGGCTTCGACAAGTTCAAGCTAACATGCTACAACTGCAAGAAATTGGGTCACTTCAAGAGAGAGTGCCCACTGTTGAAAAATGAAAATGCTGAAGTTGTTCCGACAAGAAGGCCAATAGCTATCGAGGGAAGTGAGAATGTTGCTGATAACACCCAAAGTAATTGGTGGTGGAAGATTATGACTAGGTAGGAGAAATAGATGAGGCAAAGGAAGAAGTCAACAAAGCTCTCATGGCTAAAATCTCTACCACATCTGTCTCGTCTTCATCAAACTGCGTTGAGAAGCAAGCTGCGAAAATTCCCAAGGACGACAAAGGTTTGAAAAGTATAATAGCTCGTACTGAACCATCTATAGAAAAGGAAAAGAAGGAAGCAAAGAAGACTGAATCAAAGGAGACAGTCCAAGGAGCAACTAGCAACATCGTGAATGAGAAAGTTGGAACTTTTGCAGCCGCCATGATTGCTGAATCTGCAAAAGACAAAGAAGATAAGGATTTGGTAAACAACATACCGTATGAATTTAAATCAAAACTATGCGTCCAACGATGTTCGAACATTGTGGCATATTACAAATCACTCAACCGTGATCTGATTAGAGAAAAAGAAAAAGGTTTTGAAATTCAACAAAGAACTGAAAGAAAATGAAGCTGCATATCAGTGAAAATTGAACTCAACTTTGGCTGGAATGCAGAAATTAAAAGAATTCGTTTTCAAAAAAGATTTTATGATTAATGATCTATTGACAAATAATAAACTACAAATCACAATTGATAAATGGAAAGTTAGTCAAAAGGCACTGGTTGATATTGAATATTGCTAACGACCGACATTCGTGAAGGATGGAATTGGATATAAGCATAAGCTGGGAAACGAAAGAAAAATCTTTCCTCCTCCGCACAACAAAAACTATGTACCTATACCATCACCTCATCCTAATAATGACCTAATTGATAAACATGATCTGCTTGCTCAAAATAACTTTTTAAAAAAAATAATACTTACATATCTGAAAGTAATGCAGATATGTTTAAGCGTAAAGAAGATGTGTGCGATGAGGATGATGTCTATGAATGATCGAAAATAGGAATTGGATATTCAGGTGATAGTTAATCCACAGTTAACCTGTTTGCCTGGAACTGTAACAAGAAGAACAGTACTTCTATTCGGGATAACTGTAACAGTTGACTAAGATGGATGACTGTAATGGCTTTGCGCCTAAATTTAATATTCAGGATGACCGTAATGGCCATGTGCCTACATATAAGACTCACAACCACATGAATACAGTGGTTGAAAGTCATTAGCTAAATTATTCTTTTAATGATGAAAATGTTGTGCTTGAATCTCCTGTATTTGTTCCAGAATTGAAGAAAAACTGATTTGGGAAATTCCTCACAGAGGAAATTCCCGAGTTTGTTCCATCATCTACAGGCACATCAGAGTCTGATGAAGAATCAACGCAAGTTAGCAACAGTGAAGACTTGAGCGCAACAACTTCAGTAAGTTGTGAAGAAATGTCAAACGAAGATCAGGAATCTAAAGATTTAAGTGAAAATCAAGAATCAGATTCGTCATTAGACAGCTAGATCGATGAAGACTGCATTAAGATGAAAATCGTCTTGAAAAGAAAGTGAAGAAAGTCAGAAGTTTGAGCTATGCTGCACATCAGATAACGCTTCAAGCAGCTCTAAACTCTCATCACATACATTATCTTCAAACGCGGCATCCTCCAATAAGAAAAGAGCAAATTGCAAGCAATGCTTTCACTGTGGTCATTTAGGACATATTGTGAAAAATTGCAACAGCAAGAAATTTTCTAAACCTAAACAAGATCTTGTCAAAGTTTCACCGAGCAATTTGATAACTTTAAAAAATCAGTCAAATGCATAGTTAATTCACAATGTTTTTGGAAAAGAAAAGAAAATATTCTTGTTTAAAATCACAATAGATTAAACTTGAAACAAGTCCGGATTCCAAAAACTAACTAACTTGTACATATTTTTGTTTGTTGTTGTATAACAGAATAAATTGCAAAAATGGCTTCGAATTCTCATGGAAAACATTTGGCACGTGGACAGTGGATGCTCAACGCATATGACCGGTTTGAAGGAACTCCTAAAGAACTTACGAGTCATAGATGGCGATTTCGTATCTTTTGCCGGTGATGAAAAGGGAGGGAAAATTGTTGGATGGGAGACGTCGTATCTGCAACATTTACATTGGAGAACGTCAATTATGTACCAGAATTATGTTACAATCTCATGAGCGTATCACAAGTCTGCGACAAAGAAATTTCATTGTTGTTCAACGACATGGAATGTCTATTCCTCAAGCCCGAATAGTCCGTTCCAGCTGAAATGATTATGCTCACAGCTCCTGGTCAAAATAACACCTACGTTCTCAATATGCAAAATGCAAAATCCAAGGAGCATATGACGTGTCTAATCTCAAAAGCATCAGAATCGGAATCACTACTTTGGCATAGACGGTTGGGACATGTGAACTTTAAAAAATATGAATAAACTTTCCAAGTTAAATTTAGTGAGAGGTTTACCTATAAAAGAATTTCCATTTTCAGAAAAAATATATCACATGCGCCCAATGCAAGCAACATAAAAAGTCGCACAAATCCAAAGAAGTGAATACGATATCCACTCCATTGCAACTACTGCACATGGATCTTTTCGGTCCTATTAGTGTTAAAAGTCTAGCTAAGAGATCCTATTGCTTGGTGATTATAGATGATTTCTCCCGTTTTTCATGGGTATATTTTCTTGAAGCCAAAAGCGAGACCGCCTCCATTCTCAAGAACTTCATTCCCATGATTGAAAACATGATCAAGCTGACGGTCAAATTTGTCAGAAGTGACAATGGATCGGATTTAAAAAATCAAACTTTTATCTCCTTCTGCGAAGAAAAGGGAATACACCTTCACTACAGTGCAGCCAGAACTCCTTAGCAAAATGGCATAGTAGAACAAAATAATAGAACACTCATTGAAGCTGCTCGAACTATGCTCGCAGACTCCAAGATTCCTATCATCTTCTAGGCAGAAGCAGTCAACACAGCATGCTATTTTTTGAATCGAGTTCTCATCGTTAAACCCCATGGAAAAATAGCCTATGAACTTTTTTTCAAAATGAAGCCTCTGATAGAGTTCTTTAGACTGTTGGATGTTCCTGTACACTCCTCAACACTGAAGACAATCTTATCAAGTTTGAAGAAGTTGGTGATATGTACTACTTCATGGGTTACTCATATTGTTAGGAGGCGTATCGAGTATACAAAAAAACAAACCAAAATGGTGATTGAATCATACTATGTCGACTTTCAAGAAGGAAACTCCACCAACATTGGAAAATTCTCCAAGCTGGTTTTATGATGTAGACGTTGTTTTCAACACGTTAGACATTGATGAACCACTCACTGAAACCGAACCTGCAGAAACAACCCCAATAGAACTGATGTTTGATCCTTAAGACATTGGCTTCACTCCTTTTACAACTCGATTCACCCCTGTCTCTGCCAATCCAATCCTTCCTGTTGACGAAGCTAATGGCGACACTTCAGCTGAGAATGCATCTGCATGTGATGCTTCTTCTTCACAGCCGATTGTGGATGAACCAACTACAGAAACCGAACCTCCAATTTTCTACGTCAACGAACAGTTCACCAAACTACCTCAACAAATTGAGACCCACACCAACGTAGGTTACAAGACAAATCGAAATCATCCCATTGAAAATGTCATTGGTCCTGTGGATGATGGAGTTCAAACTCGTGGACAAACGTATATCATCAACAATGGATCGTATGCTGCTTTTCTTTCGCAGTTCGTACCTAGTGACATTGAAGAAGCTATTCAAGACTCTAGTTGGGTGCAGGCTATGCAGGAAGAGTTATCTCAGTTTCGTAAACTCAAAGTCTGGGAACTCGTTGATCTACCAGATGGAAAGTATCCCATTGGCACCAAGTGGGTATTTTGTAACCAAATGGATGATCGTGGTGTAGTCATCAAGAACAAGGCAAGATTGGTAGTTCAAGGCTTTCGACAGGAGGAATGGATTGATTATGTGGAAGTTTTTGCTCCGGTAGCATGTTTGGAAGCTATTAGAATATTCTTAGCATATACTTCGTACAAAAACCTAAAGGTGTTTCAGATGGATGTAAAGAGTGCGCTTCTATATGGGAAGGTGAAGGAAGAAGTCTATGTTTGCCAGCCTCTGGGATTTGAAGATCCACACTTTCCTACACAACACTATAAGCTTGACAAAGCTCTCTATGGTCTTCATCAAGCTCCTCGAGCCTGGTATGAGACTTTGTCAACATATCTTTTGGAATGCGGATACACAAGAGGTAAAATCGATATGACTCTCTTCACGAATAGGATCGGAGATAATGTGATGCTGGTGAAGATCTATGTAGAAGATATTATTTTTGGGTCAACCAATGAGGCCCTATGTAAGGAGTTCAAGAAGGTTATGAAGCCAAAGTTTGAAATGAGCATGATGGGAGAACTCACATTTTTCTTGGGATTGGAGATGAAGCAGAGAGAAGACGGTATCCTCATTCATCAAGCAAAGTACATCAGGGACATTCTCGCAAAATACAGCATGAACGACTGCAAAACTGCAAGCACACCATTTGCAACTCAGACGGAACTCACATCTAATCTTCAAGGAAAATAAGTGAACAATTCCTTCTATAGTCGATGATAGGCTCCTTGATGTGTCTTATCGCAAGTAGGCCTGACATTATGTGGGTTGTTTGCATCTGTACATGATTTCAGACGAATCCAAAAGAATCTCATGAAGCTGCTGTCAAACGAATGTTTTGCTATCTCAAAGAAACACCTAAGCTCGGACTGTGGTATCCTAAAGATAGTAATCTTGATTTAATTGCTTATTTTGACAGTGATCATGCAGGTTGCATGGTTGACAGAATGTCTATCTCCGGAGGTTGTCAATTCTTAGGAAATCATCTCATATCATGGCAAAGCAAGAAGAAGACAACAGTTTCCACATCTACTACTCAAGCCGAATATACGGCAGCTTACAGTTGCTGCTTACAAGTTCGTTGAATACAAAATCAGTTGCTGGATTATGGAATAAACATCTTGAAGAGTCCGATACTCATTGACAACGAGCCGTGTCTAGGAATTGTGAAGAATCCTATCCACCACTCTAGAACAAAGCACATCAAATTCGCATTCATGCGATCAGAGATGCACACGAAAAAGGAAACATTCAAGTGGTGCCTGTGGATACTATGCAACAAAAAGATGATATTTTCACGAAAGCCTTCGAAAAAACCCGTTTCAACCAGTTGGTAACCTGGTTAGAAATGGTCAATTTCCTCGAGTGGAAATGAATTTGGTGAAAAAAAACTGTCTTTTCCTAATAAATATCTTTAAAATGTGCCAAACAAAAAGATTTTCTACAACACTAAATTTTTTTTCAAGCACAGGACTCTCGAAAATCAAATTTTAGGGGGGGGGATTTTCAGAAAATGAGCATATTTTTTAGATCTGATCTTTCAATTGACACCTGCTTAAGAAATGATAGAAAACAACTTGACACTTTGATTGTTCTTAAAACAGAAAGAGAATGGATAATGAAGATGTTAAGCAAGGAAAATCGAGGTGTCAAGCAACGAAATGTTAGTAGATTCAGCAATACCATCGAATAAACTGTGATTAGGCACAAAAGATAATGCTCAGACAAGAACTCTGGATGCCCACAAAATGGTGCAACCTGCGGGTAACACGTTGCGGAATATGGCTTAATGGTCTTAAATCTTGCATTGATAGATTGCCAAAGTCTGAGATTTTGGGTCTTTATATTGACTAATTATTCGAGGATATCCTGATTGGTCCTCTACTGCATCCAGATATATGCTGACCTAGACACAATTATGATATCTTTTTCAAAAGAGCCAATGTGGCCAAAACCTTACACAGATGAAGCTCTCATTAAGAGTCATTCTAGTGCATAAATCATACCGTCTATGGTATTTGCCTTAGCCCTCATTTGATATTGGTCTCTCGGTTGTACGAAAGTACTGACCTGATGATCAATTCTCTATCGTTGAAATTCAAAATGAATGAAGTCAATATACTCACCCGCTATGAGGAATCTTTGTGCATACCTTGATCGCGGGGGTATGTCCTGACGTAAGAACCACGGGCACAACATTCTAACAGTCTAGCTTGAGTGGGGGCTATTGAAATTTTTGTCAATATTACCACAACATGATAAAAAACTCACCGAAAACATGTTGAAAGAAGGATGCATGGATTTAAGAGGACAAACATGCTGACAGTTTTTCTTGTGCCTTGGTTATTCAAAATCTTCTAATTACAACCTGACAAGTGTTGCAAGTATGATCTTTTGAAGGAAAGTCACGGGTTAGAATCAAAAGAAAATTCTGAAAAAGGAAGCTTCGTGGCTCTAAAAATGATTTTCGTGGTCCAAATTGCAAATTTGTATTTTTCTTAAACTTATTTTCAATTTTTGCACTATTATTAGCTAAAAGGGGCACATTTTTCCAGAAAGTTTAAGATTTTCGAGTGTATTTGGTTTGAACTTCTTAACGTTGAAGAAACCTTCAATAATAACTGATGAGTCGTAATTATCTAGCTAGCGTATTTAATAAATACGCTGGCAGATACTTGTGTACAAATAAATAGCAGATCTGTTCTTGCTTCATTTTCAAACACCTCTTCTCTTTCATATTTCAAAAACCCACTTTCAAAAAACTCACATTCAAATCTAATCAAAACATAAGAGCCGATTTCCTCGTGTTCAATTTCAGTATGATTTCATTACTTATGCTTTGATTGTCTTTTGTTTAATCATCAGAACCCTCATCTAAAACTGAATCAATTGATTTGATTGAATCAGTGTTCTAAAGTTTTTAAAATGGGTTTATCAAGAAAGTTTTGATGCCAGCGTTTTTAAGATGAATGCGGCGTATTTGAGATGAACGCAACATAATTACGATGAAGACAAAGGATAACGCATTTAAGTCTTGAACACGAGTTCAAGCAACCAGCGTATTTGACAATACACCGGCCTACCAGCGTAGATAAGCATCTACGCTGACTGCTTTCTCGAAACAAGACTTAAATACGCGACATATTATCAGGGTAAATAAGCTACAACAGGCGTATATATCATTATATCTGGTGTATATAAGTTGCATGTCCGGTGTAAATAGTTGATGGATCCGACGTATTTAACAGCGGATATACCAGCGAAATTATAACCTTTTCATAAAATCTCTTTTAAATTTAAATTTGTTTTAATTTCTTTTCAAATGATTTTTGAATAACTTTATATAGTCTTGTATATATTATAAGTGACAAGTAGTTTTGTTTCAAACTCAGATTAACTTGGCTTGTTTCCATATTTTCAGAAATGGTGAAAGAAATTATCTGGGATAAAACACGGAAGCACAATCAACCGTGCACGATACAGCCACCACCAAAAGACTTTGAAGACATGGCAGAATGGATAAACTCAAGTAAGATAAGCTACATTGTCCAAGCTGATCCAATTATATACATCATTCACATCGAAGAATTCTAGAAAACAACCAAAGTTTCAACCGTCAATGAAGTCAAAAGGATCACGATGACCGTACGAAACAAGAAAGTCACTGTAAGAGAAGACAATGTGCGAAGAGTGCTCAGTCATGATCACAAGGATCCAATCAGATTAAAGAAAGATAATATTCTGGATGGTTTCAAAGGAATGAGATATGTCAGAGATTTTAGGGAAAAGAATGAGATTAAACAGAAAGTTCTCACAAATGATTGGCGATTTATTCTTCATGTGTTGGCAATGAGTCTAGCCCACAGAAAGCAAGGCTATGATGGTTTGAATCTAGAATGGCCAGCTGATATGCTCAACTTATGCACCAGGCAACCGTTAAACATCTCAGGTCTGATATTCTATTGTATGGTTCGAAAATGCTAACACCTCAATACGGGCCATGTATCCTCGTTTTGTTCAGCTTTTCATTAGTGATCAGCATCCAGATCTTCCACACGATAATGACACATACAAATTTTAGCTGCTAACTGGCCGACAAATCACGGAACTGAAAACTCAAGAGTGGGTGATGCTACATTAGTGGATATATACAGAGGAGAGAGTTTCCACTAGTAAAAGTTGCGAACGAAATATAGAGAAGGTGTTAAAAGAAAGAGATAGACAGACGTTGAAGAGGAAGCAGATGAAGAAGAGGAAGAAACTGAACAGCTGATAAGAAAGAATAAAGGAAACTACCTACAAAAGAGGGGGATTCATCAAAGAAAAAGAAAGACACCCCGACTCAAGAACGTCTGATGGAAAGCATCATTCATGCTGGTGGCACTAGAGAACACAGGGAGCATATTGAAAACTTACGGCCATACATGAAGCCGAAGAAAGAGAAAAGAGAGAAGCAAAGAGAAAGAGACATGATATGACGGAATCTGAGACGCAAGTGGCTGTCACTATTGAACAAGAACAATTAGATGATTTTGTTGATCAACTAATTGTAGATCCAGAAGCTCCTAGCAGGTCACCTCCCTTGAAACGAAAGAAAATAGGGGAAGGGTCTTCGAAAGGTGCACAAACAAAGCAAATGCCTCAGCAAGTTCCACACAGACCTCGTCCATTTCAGGAACTTTATGATATACTATCGAAGGATATCAGGACAGGTCCAGCTCAAGATATATGCCTTCTGAAGCATCAAGTAAGCAACACAAATGTAATTCGTGAGAAGCTGATATAGCAGAGAAAGAAAAAGAAGGAGCTTCATGCGTATGTCAAGGAGACGATGTATAGAATGATAAGAGAACTATGTGCTAAAGCAGAAATTCAACCAATGTTCTCTGCTAAAGTATATCTTCGACTAAGAAAAGTTTAAGGTTGAAGAAGACAAACGTGAGGCTTAGGAAGTTGAGAAAAAGAAGAGACGTTTAGAATCAACAGTGAATGTTACCTTAGAAGATGAAAGTGAGGAAGAGGAGGTGGATAGGGATGAGATGCCAGCACAGTTAGTTGAATGGGGGTTGGAGGAAGATATTTTGTATGAAACTCAAGATGGTGATGAAGTGACTCCAATGTTTTAGAAAAGAAAGAGAAAAGCTTCCAGATTTTTATCAAGTTGTTATAGTTAAAAAGAGAGAAGTTAATGGAAAGATAATCAGCTGGAAGTACTACAATTTGAAAGGGATGTTTATCATGAAAAGACGAGGTGGAGTCATCCAACACCTCAAAACTGGAGCAGACATAAAAAGTCTTCCTTAGTGGGATATCCGTGAGCTTGGAGGGTTAGATATGATAAACCCTACCAACAGTAGTATTGGTGCTGACTTTGAAAAATTGATCTTAAGAGAATGCAATCGAGGGTTTACTGTGTTCAAGCCGCAGCGCCCCGGCAGAACGGTTTCAATGACAACAAAATATCCCATTACTGGTAAGGGTGTTGTCACGTGGGTCATTGATCCTGCTTAAGTTGAAACCAGAGTCAAAATTCCTCGAGAACAACCTGTGATGCTTACGAATTTAAAGCCATGGTTCTATGATGGGAAAACAGGAGAAGAAGTGATCAGATATGATTCTATTGAAGATATTTGTATTCTGGACCAAATCGATGTCTTTATGTTCTGCCTATCCTATCTAAATATCTTTATGGCCACAAGATTCATGTCGGTGCTGGAAATGAGTATAAAGAAGAAAGCATGTTGTTCCAAAGGACGGTAGAACGAGCAAGAGAAAGAAAAATCAAAATGATGGACATCGTGACCAGAATTGAAAAACAAAAGGAGAAAGAGGAGGCAAGAAAAAGAAAAAGAAGCAAAAACCGTCAGCTCAACAGAAAGCTCCTTCTCCCCCTCCAGTTGCATCAAAATCTCAACCTCCGGCCTCATCCACATATGAGGCCACGACGGAGGATCCACCTATCACAAGTGAAGCTATTTTTAATCCAACTAAAACACCACCTGAACAGAGTGAAGATCAAGTTGTCTCAAATCCAAAAACCGAAGAGCAAGAATGAAGATCGAACAAGTTCGCAACGATCAAGGGGGGATATTGTTGGAACTTTTGAGATCGTTGGTACACGATTTTTGTAGGTTTTGGAGAGTTTTGTAGTAGTTTATCGTGTTTTAGAAAGTTCAGGGACTGAAAGTGTAACTACAGGAAAATATCTTGTAGCGGTGTATTTATGTACCTAGCGTATTTAATAAATACGTTGGGTAGTTAGTGTGTATATATATGTTATCTATAAAAACCCTAGTCCAAGGTTCTTGGATAGGTTTTGGTGATTTCCTTTGTGTTGTGATTGTTGTTCTTGTGCTAAATTCGAACCTCGAGGTGCATTCAGTGACTATATCTTTTGGGATTCCATATACAACAATTGTTGTTTGATCCATAGAAGAATCTACATCTTCATCTTTTGGTTTTTCTTAACTTTTACACATTCAAACAACTAATCTATAGTTGTTTGGGTGATAACAATCAAACCACTGTGATCCGAATCTGTTTTGGCACACACAGATTCTGTCGGTTGCCTCGGTGTTCTCAATAGTTACGACCTGATAGCAGTCTTGCATTTTAGCTTGTTCTTTCTTGAACTCTTCGGATGTTGTGGAGCCACTTCCTCTCCTCCGTCAGTTACATAAACCACATAATCTTCTAAACCCTATGTAATAAACTTGGGAGGCATCTCAATTCTGTCTACCTCTCCTTGTTCACTATCTCCATTGATGTTCACATCAAGCGCTGATTTGAGTCGTTTTTTCTTTTTTTCAGCTATTGCGGCTTTACGTTTTTCTTTCTATTCTCTAAATTTGTCAAAATTAAAAATGTCTTCACCAGAGTATTTTGGTTGTTGGTCGGCTATGGTGTACAAATCTTGAAGCATTTCGTGCAATTTGATCATTTCTTCATGCTGAAATCTTAGAAACTCTACTTGTTTCGACAAATAGCTATGTAGTTCTTTTTTTTCTTTCATTGTTCCTTTAGTTTCTGTCTGATCACGTTGGTATCATTAACCTAGTTCTTTAACAAACAAATCTCTTTGGCAAGGGATGTCCCAATTTCTTTTGATAATCGATCATACATTTCTTGAAACAGAGGTTGTCTTACTGGAGCTCGTTGAGGAGGTGCTTGAGCAGTTGAAATTGACTTTGGTGGAGGATCTTTAGAAGATCGCTATCCAGTTTTTCTCTTTTGTGCACTTGGGACTTGCTCGGAGTAGTCTTTGTGGGATCAGAAAGTAAACCTTCAACAAAGTGATCCAGCTATTCCCTTCTGATGTAACCACAACGGGTGTCTCCGACTCTGTCATCTCTCTCCTCTTCATCCTTCGTTTTCGTTCCTCTTCATCCTTCGTTCTATTTCTTCTCTTGTAGACCCAGCACGGATACTGTTACCCATAATTCTTTTTGGGTTGGGCATGTCCTTCATTCTTTTCTTAGATCCCCCTCTTCGACTACTATCTTTCCTTTGTCTTTTCGCTTATGAAGTAGTTGAGGTTCTTCTTTGACTTCCTATTCTTGTTCTTCAGCAGCTTGCTTCTCTTATATTTCTCTCGCTTGCTTCACACCTTCTCTATACTTGTTATAAGCTTCAAGTACTAATTGAAGTCTCTTTTTTATGTACTTCAAATTATATAACATCACCCATTTTTCAATTTTCAGCTTAGCGATTTGCCTTCCGGTGGGAATTTAAACTGATACAAATTTTCGTCGTGAGGCAGATCTTGATGCTGATCATTGTTAAGTAGTTGGACGAATCTTGGATACTTGGCCCATGTAACTCTGTTAGCATTGTCAACCATGTAGTGGAAATCAATCTGGAAATGTTGAACGGCTGATTTTTTACATAAGTTAAGCATAGCCGCCGACCATTCCAATTTAATCTGTCGTACCCGCCTTTCCTTTGTGCCATACTTAAACTGAAAGTGTGCCAAATGAATCTCCAATCTTTTGTTAGCTCGTTCTTTCCTCTGAAATCTCCAACATATTTTATCCCTCTAAACCCCTCTAGTATCTCTTCTTTACTTAGCTTCATGGTATCTCTTGAATTGTCTCATAGGCTTAGAACCTTTCGAATTCTTTCTTCCCTCACAAACAATTCTTTGTTCTGAACTGTTGCCATGATTGTCTTGACCTTGTTGATTGTTTTCACATTTGCTGTTCTCTAGAATTCTTCTATGTGAATGCGGTAGATTTTTGGATTCGCCTAAACTGCATAAGTTATCTTTCTTCTTGTTAACCAGTCCATTACATCTTCAAAGTCAAGTTCTAGTGGAACTAGAGTAATGGGCTGGTTGTGCTTTCTCGTGCTATCCCAAGTTAACCATTGAGCCATTCTAAAAGATGGAAATGAGCCAAGTGAGATCTGGGTTCAGAAAGGTTACTTTGAGTTGGTTAAGTTATGTATAGCCTATTTACAAAAATATGCTACTATAAATATAAACAAAGTTAATGGAAATGTTTTTCATTAAAATAATTAGGAAATAGGAAGTATTTATATGAATACTGTTTTTTTAACATAAATAATTTGTTAAACCCGCTAACAAATCTGCTGAGAAAACTCAAAAGACAGAAACGACTAGGTTAAATACGCCGGTAACAAGGAGTATTTACATCGGTCATCTTAGATAAAAGAACTCTCATAAAACTATTTTCGTTGATCACAAGTATGATTACACCGGACATATCTGAGATCTATTAAAAACGTTGTATGAGTTAAAGATAAATACGCTGGTAACAGGTCGTGTAGTTAAGTCTAGTTTCGAGACTACAGTCAGCGTAGATATTCAAATATGCCGGTTGCTCGAACTCGCGTTCGAGACTTTAATACGCGACTCTTGATTCCTGTTAAATACCCTATTTTCATGACAAATCCGTTGAATTCTTGATGTTCTTGATAAACAGTTTTAAACCCCAAAACTGATCCACCCCTAATCTTTACACACTCAGAGCACATCCTGTATGACACGGTCCATAATATGATTGTAAGTAAAAATACCATACCGTAGTCTATCTTGTGCAATGATAAGAATTAGTTGTTATGTGTGTTTGAAAGTATAATAGAAGTGTGATGATGATAAAAATTTGAAACACAATTTAAAACTAGTATTTTATATAAATATACATAAAAAATTATCGTCTAGCGTATTTATTAAATACGCCAGAATTTAAATATGCCGCTCCAAAAGTTTAGGAAGGATTCTTTAAATCAAAGAAATCCCATCCAAATTACTTGAAAATTTTTAATTTTATCGAAAAACGTGCCGTTTTTAAATAAAAATAGTGCAAACACGGAAAATCATTTAGAGAAAATAAAAATTTTGTAATTTGGACACCAAAATTCGTTTTTTGAGAACCGAGGGATTTCCTTTTTCACAGTTTTCTTTTGTTTGAAACTCCTTGACGTTCCTGCAAAGATCATACTTGCAACACTTGTTAGTTACTATTTTAATTTTGATTAATCGAGGTATAAGGAAACTGTCAGTATGTTTGTCCTCTTAAATCCATGCATCCTTCTTTCAACATGATTTAGGTGAGCGCTTTATCATGTTGTGGTAGTATTGACAAAAATTACAATGGCCCCCACTCAAGCTATATGGTTAAAATATTATGCCCGTGAGTATCACGTCAGGACATACCCCCGCGATCAAGGTATGCGCAAAGCATCCTCATAACAGGTGAATATATTGAATTCATTCGTTTAAAGACATACAAGATCAGCGCATTGGTGAACAGATATGTACGTTCGTACAGTCAAAGCAACCAATGATGTCCTAACCAGGGTTAGGAAGATACCTCAATGTGGTACGATTTATTTTTATTGGCTCGTTTGGTTAAGCTTTTTCAATTTTAGGGTTTTTGGCCTCTTTGGCTCTTTTGAAAAGATATCATCATCATGTCTAGGTCTGCATATATCTGGATGCAATAGAAGAGTGACTATGATATCCCGAATGATAAAACAATATAAAGACCCGAAATCTCATATTTTGGCAATCTATCAACGCAAGATTAAGACCATTAAGCCATATGCCGCAACATGTTACGCACATAAAACACAATATTGTTGGTATCAGAATTCTTGTGTAAGCTTTATCTTTTGTCGCTTAATAACAGCTTATTCGATGTGTTGCTGAATCTACTGACACGTCATTGCTTGGTACCCCGATTTTCGTTTCTTTTTGGTTTCAAAGATTGACAAAGTGTTAGCAGTTTTCTATCATTTCTTAATAAATAGGTGTCAAAAAGGAGATCAAATTATATTTACAATTTTCTGGATATCTTCCCCCCTAAAATTTTATTTTCGTATGTCAATTGCTCGAAAATGAAATTTTAATTTAGCAGAAAATCTTTTAGATAGGCACTATTTTAAAATACTCATTTATTTAGATAGCAGGGTTTTTTTAACAAAATAATATAATGATAGAGTATGTACAATCGATTATCCCAACAAACTCATTTCCACTCAAGGAAATTGATCATTTCTATTCAGGTTACCAACTGGTTCAAAAAAGTTTTATTGAAGGCTTTGTGAAGATGTCCGCATTCTGTTACGTAGTATCCACTAGCACCACTTAAATGTATCATTTTGCGTACGCCTCTTGAATCGCATGAATGCAAATTTCTATATTTTTAGTTCTCAAGTGATGGATTGAATTCTTCACAATTCCCAGACACGCCTCATTGTCGATGAATATAGGAGTCTTCATAATGTTGATCCCGTAATCCAGTAACTGATTTTGTATCCAAAGGTCTTCTGAGCAGCAATGGTAGGCCGCCGTGTATTAAGCTTAAGCAGTGGAGGTGGAAATTGTCGTCTGCGTTTTGCTTTGCCTCCTGAGACTAATTTTCGTTCGACTTTACAACCTATATGGTCACTGTTAGAATAAGCAATTACATCAACATTACTATCTTTAGGAAAATAAAGTCCAAGCTTGCGTGTTCCTTTCAGATGGCGGAAAATTCTTTGGACTGCAATCTCATGAGATTCTTTGGGATTCGTCTGAAAATGAGAATAGATACAGACAACTCACATAATGTTAGGCCTGCAGTTAGATACATCAATGAGCCTATCATTGAGCGATAGAATACTTGTTCACTGGCTTTCCTTGAAGATCAGGAGTGAGTTTAGTCTGAGATGCAAATGGTGTGCTTGCAGTTTTGTAGTCATTTATATTTTATTTAGTAAGAATATCCCTAATGTACTTTGCTTGATGAATTAGGATTCCGTCTACTCGTTGCTTCACCTCCAATCCCAAGAAAAATGTGAGCTCGCCCATCATGCTCATTTTGGACTTTGCTTGCATAACCTTCTCGAATTCCTTACACAGCGTTTCATTAGTTAATCCAAAGATGATATCATCTACATAAATCTGAACCATCATCACTTTGTCTTCGATCCATTTTGTGAAGAGAGTCATGTCTATTCTTCCTCTTGTGTATCCGCATTCTAGAAGATATGTTGACAAAGTCTCGTACCAAGCCCGAGGAGCTTGATGAAGACCATAGAGAGCTTGGTCAATCTTATAGTATCGTTTAGGGAAATATGGATCTTCAATCCCAGGAGGTTGACAAACATAAACTTCTTCTTTCACCTTACTGTACCGAAACTAACTCTTCACATCCATCTGATACACTTTGAAGTTTTTATACAATACGTATGCTAAGAATATTCTAATTGCTTCCAAACATGCTACCAGAGCAAAAACTTCTTCATAATCAATCCCTTCCTCCTTTCTAAAAACATGAACTACCAATCTTGCTTTGTTCTTAACAACCACACCATGATCATCCATTTTGTTACAGAACACCCATTTTGTCCCAATAGGAAATTTTCCTTCTAGAAGATTAACCAGTTCCCACTTTGAGCTTTTGAAACTGAGATAATTCTTCCTGCAACGCCTACACGCAGCTTGAGTCTTGAATAGCTTCTTCAATGTCACTTGGTACAGACAGAGAAAGAAAAGCAGCGTACAATCCATTGTTGATAACATATGTCTATCCACGAGTTCGCACGCCGTCTTCCACCGGACCTATTATATTATCAATGGGATGATTTTGGTTGGTCTTATAACCTGCTTTGGTATGGATTTCAATTTTTTAGGTAGATTGGTGAACTCATCAACATATATGATTGGTGGTCCGTCATCTTGAATTGGTTCATCCACATTTGTCTCAGAGGAAGAATCATCATTTGCAGATGCATTTTCAGCAGAAGTTTCACCACTTACTTCTTCGATGGGAAAGATTGGATCGGCTGAAGCTGGAGTGAAACGAGTTGTTAAAGGAGTGACACCAATGTCTAAAGAGTCGAACAATGATTCAATTGGAGTGGGTTCTCCAGGTTCGGTTTCAAAAAGGGGTTCGACAATTTCGAAAGTGTTGAAAAGAAGCATGTACATCGTAAAACCAATTCGGAGAACTTCTAGTGTTGGTGTAGTTTCCTTCTTGAAAATCGACATAGTACGATTCAAGCACCATCTTGGTTCGTTTGTTGTAGACTCTATATGCCTTCTGGGTGGGTGAATAGCCCATGAAATAACACACATCGCCGACTGCTTTAAACTTGATTAGATTGTCTTCATTGTTAAGAAGTGTGAATGAACATCCAAACGGACTGAAGAAATCTATCAGAGGCTTTCGCTTGAAAAGAAGTTCATAAGCAGTTTTTCCGTGAGGTTTAACAATGAGAACTCGATTTAATACATAGCATGTTGTGTTAACTGCTTCCGCCCAGAAGATGATGGGTAGCTTGGAGTCTACAAGCATAGTTCGAGCAGCTTCAATGAGTGTTCTGTTCTTTCGTTCCACTATACCGTTTTGCTAAGGAGTTCAAGCTGCAATGTACTGAAGGCGAATTCCCTTTTCTTCGTAGATGGAGATAAACATTTGATGTTTTAATTCAGATCCGTTATCACTTCTGACTGACTTGACCTTCAGTTGATGATGTTCTCAATCATAGGAAGGAAAGTCTGTATAATGGATGTTGTTTTGCTATTGGCTTCAAGAAAGTAACCCCATGAGAATCGAGAAAAATCATCTATAATCACCAAGTAATAAGATCTTTAAGCTAAACTTTTAACACTAATAGGACCTAAAAGATCCATATGCAATAATTGCGATGGTGCGGTTATCGTATACACTGCTTTGGACTTGTGCGGCTTTTTGGGTTGCTTGCCTTGAGCGCATGTGATACTTTTTTCAGAAAATGGAAGTTCTTTTATCGGTAAACCTCTTACTAAGTTTAATCTAGAAAATTTATTCATATTTTGTAAATTTACATGTCCCAGACGCTTATACCAAAGTAGTGATTTCGATTCTGAAACGCCTTGCAGATCAAACATGTCATTTTCTCATTGGTTTTGGTGTTTTTCATATTGAGGACATAAGTGTTGTTTTGACAAGGAGCTGTGAGCATAATCTTCTCGACAGGAATTAAGTATTCGGGCTTCAAACCGAGACATTCTACGTCGTTGAGCAGCATGGATATTCCTTTGTCACAGACTTGTTATACACTCATAAGATTGTAACACATTTCTGGTACATAGTTAACGTTTTCCAATGTAAGTGGTTAAGAAACAACGTTTCTAACTCCAATAATCGTCCCTCCCTTTTCATCTCCGGTGAAAGATACGAAGTCTCGTTGATAAATCAGAAGTTCTTCAGTAGTTCCTTTAATCCGATCATATGCCTTGAGCATTCACTGCCACATGCTAGATGTATTCCATGGGCATTCGAAGCCATTTCTGCAGTTTATTCTGTTATACAAAAACAAACAAGAAATATATACAAGTTAGTTAGATTTCGAAACCCAGACTTGCTTTAGTTTTAATCCATCGTGAGTTTGGATCACAATATCTTCTTTGACAATATAGTCTTTCCTTTTCCAAAAATAGTTTGTATTAACGAAGTTTTTGACCGATTTCTTAAAATTGTCAAAATGATCAGTGAAATTTTTAGCAAAATTTTGATCTAATTTAGAACATTTCTTGCTTCTGCAATGTTTCACTATGTGTCCTAAATGACCGTAGCGAAAACATTTAATATAACGCTTCTTTTTCTTTTTAGATGTTGACGCGTTGGAAGATGATGTATGTGATGACTGTCTTGAATTTTATGATGTGTTGTGAGATTAAGATGCATTGAAGCTTGAACTTCTGATTTTATTCATTTTCTTGTCAAGACAACTTTCATCCTTAATGCAATCTTCATCATTCCCGCTATTTGATGAAAAAGCTGATTCTTGATTTTCACTTGAATCATTTGATTCTTTATCTTCACTCGAAGTTTCTTCACCACTTTCCGAAGTTGTTGTGTTCGAGTCTTCACTACTGCTGACTTGCATTGATTCTTTATCGGACTCTGATGTACCTGTACATGATGTAACAAACTTGGGAATTTCCTGTGTAAAGAACTTTCCGAATCTGTTTTTCTTCAATTCTGGAACAAACACAAGGGATTCAAGCATAGCATTTTCATCACAAAAAGCAGATTTCAAGTCCATGCTTTCAACCACTACATTATCATGGTTGCAGGTAAAAGGTTTAGGCACATGCCTGTTACAGTCAATCCTGAATATTTAGACTAGTTTTAATACAATCATCTATCCTAGTTAAATTATTACATTCATTCCAAATAAAAGTCTAGTTTGTTTTACCATAGTTCTAGGCAAACCAGTTAACTATAGTTTACCTGTCGCATGAATACCCTATTCCTAATTTTGTGCCTCCACATTCCTCATCGCACACATCCTCCTCACGCTTAATTGCATCTGCATTGCTTATATAAACGTTAATATTTGTGTTATTTTCACAATTGACACTTTGAGGAATTAAATTATTTTTATCAATTAAATCGTTTTCTAGATGAGAAGTTGTCATGGGTACATAGTTCTTGCTATGAAGAGGCGGAAAGATTCTTCTTTCATTCCCAAGCTTATCTTTGTACCCAATGGCATCTTTCACGTATGTCGGTCGTTGGCAATTTTTAATATCAACCAGTGCCTTTTTGCTAGCATTTTATTTGTTAATAGTGAGTCGTAGTTTAGTGTTTTCAATTTCAAATTTCTCTAGCTTTTCAGTTAAATCATTTATAATGAAATCTTTTCTAAAAACGAATTCTTTTATGGCATGCATTTCGGCTAAAGTTGAATTCAACTTTCTCTGATATGCAGCTTCGTTTTGTTTTAGCTCTTTGTCAAACTGGCAAACTCTATCTTTTTCCCTAATTAGGTCACGGTTGAGAGATTTATAGTGTGCCATGATGTTAACACACTGTTTTGAGCACAATTTAACTTTAAATTCATGGGGTATGTTGTTTACCCAGTCTTTCTCCTTTTTTCTTTGGCGGATTTAGCTTTCATTGCTGCAGAGGCTTCATTTTTTCCTTCTTTGCACTGCTACTAGCCTCTTGACTCTTCTTTTTTGACTTAGATGTTTCATCTTCTTTCTTTTCTTTGTCAGCTTCCAGCTTGGTTGAGTTGACGATTCTTTTCAATCCTTTGTCGGTAGACGTCTCTCCCTTGGGAATACCTGCATTTGTATTGTTGAGAAAGTTTGAAGGACGTGCTGCTGATTCAGTTGATATCTTCGTCATTAGAGCCTTATCAACTTTCTCTGGTTCAGTGGATATCTTTGCCATCAAAGCTTTGTTGGCTTTCTCCTTTGCTACAGCAATCTCATCCGCCCAATCATAGTCTTCCACCACCAACGCCTTTGGAGTGTTTGTGGCAACATTCTCATTTCCTTCAATAGTGATTGGCCTTCTAGCTGGGGTCGTGTTAGCATTTTCATTCTTTAGCTATGGATAATCTCTCTTGAAGTGACCTAAATTCTTGTAGTTGTATCATCGCAACTTTGACTTGTCGAAACCAGCATTTCCAAGTGATAGCCTCTTTCCTGTCTTGTCTTGAAACTTTTCAGCCTTAAGGTGATCATAGCCATTTTACACTTCAGATACATTTCTTTCATATCATCTGGATCCACCTGGTACAATTATAGGAAATCCCGTTTTAACTCACTCGACATAAGAGCTTCATAACTGCTGAAGAAGGTGTTAAATAGTGCAACATGTTCAGTAGATATCTTGAGTGCTTGAGCATCACTAACCACATTAGTCATCTCGTTAGACTGTTGAGCCTTTGTAGAGTTTGCGGAAGCGTTAAAGTAAGATGTGTTAGCACTTTTAGAACTTGAACCACCAAAATGGTGGTACGGAATGCCATGTTCTTGGGAATAACAACAGTAGTGGATTGATCAGATTTTTGTGAGTATCCTGTTTGATTCATCTCTCTCTTACGCACATCCATTTCAATGGCCTTAGGTGTTGACCAGATTCGAAAGAGTGACTGGAGTTTTACTAGTTAGGAAGGTTCTTTTGAACATCATGCACTGTAAGCTCCACTCTATTGGTAGAGAGATCAAACATTTCTTGATTGAAGCATAGTTTGTAAGAGGATTACCAACTTTCTTTATTTTTGCTAAAACGTTTAGAAAACGGCTGATATGATCTAAAAGACTTTCACCAGGAACACTTCCAAACATTCATATTCTTTCTGAACCATATCTCTCTTGTTCTCAATCAGTTCTTGGTTGCCTTCATAGTGATCGATAAGCGCCAACCATAATTCGTGAGCTGAGGTGTCCTTTTCAAAAAAAATGTTGCCATCCTTTGATGGAACCATTTTTAGAGCAGCACGAGCCTGAAGGTCACGTTGGATTAATGTCCTGTCTTCATCAGTGTAGGTCGAGGGATCATCGTTGATTGTAAGAACATCATCACGAATTACCACTGGTACGTGGGGTCCTATAGTGACAGACATCCATTGAGTATAGTCCGTATACTCGGGAATGATTTGATTCTGTTCTTCTAGCTGCTCAAATCCTCAGATCCTTTCAACTTTGGAGGTCTATTGAGTTCTAGTTTCAAGCTCGGCTTGAGCGATAGAATTAAGTTGATTAAGTGTCGTGTTAATTCAGTTTTAAGTTGAAATTTTATTACAGAAGTTAATTTTGCTAGATTTTACTTTTACTAGGCACGATTACGCTCAAAATCCTTAAATATGCTGTGTGATCAAGTCTTGAATCAGGAGTAATTACGCTCACAAATACACTCGGATTAGACAAGTTTCTTGAACCAATGACACAACTACGCGTGACTATTACGCTGACAATTACGCCGACAGACTAACAACAAACAAAGATTTGGCTAAAATCGCCGAACACCGTGATAAAATCAAAGAGGAGTTAAATCACCAACCCCGAAGTCGACTTCGGATAATTACGCTGACACAGAGACTGCGTAAAAGACAAATACGCCGCCTTTAAGCTGATCTACACTATCTTCAAGTATATCTAGAATACCTTTAAAATTAAATACGCCTAGGAGGGTTTTAGTACAAACAAAAACCCTCTAATCACACAAAAACAGCCTAAAAACCACGACATCTTGCATCAAAATAACCCAAATGATACTCTAAACATTGATTAACAATAACCCAATCATTAAACACACCAAATCAAGCTATTTAAGCCCAAAACAATTGAAAAACTTTGAAAAACTTTTGAAAACCTTCAAAACCTTGAAAATCTTAACAAGTATCAGTCAATCAAGAGCACAAAGGCTCTGATACCAAATGGTGAGTCCCAAATCAAGCTTGGATCAGACTGATGCTGATTGACAAACACCCAAACACCTATAGAGTAGGTGTCTGAATGATATAAGTAAGAAAACACAAAGAAGCTAAGATGAGGTGAAGAATCTTGTCCAAGATGCAATCCCATAATGATAATAACAATCAAAGATCCTTGATATTAATTTAGAACTTGAAGATTTTGACACAAATGCACAAAGATAATAACAAAATAACCTTGGTCCAAGAAACTTCGAGCCGAAGGTTTCATGGCATTCATATATAGCATCTGACTACCCAGCATATTTATTAAATATGCTAGGACATTAAGTACGCCGCTACAGGTACATATACCCATAATTACACTTTTAGCCCTTATAGTATTACTAACTATTACAATCAAGCTACAAACTATGAAACTCAAGTATTAACGGTCTCAAAACGTCCTAACATAATCTAACACTTGGTGCGAAGTACTATTTGTACTAAGTGGTATTTTACACTTCGTATGAAGTAAATAACAATAAAAATCAGATTTGACCATATCCACTTCATGCGAAGTGGTGTTTGTCTTTACCATATTATACTTCGTGTGAAGTGACAATGTCACTTCGTTCCAACTAATATTGAGCACATTCTATGAAACTTGATGATTTTATTAAATTGATGGTTCTAATAGATCCTAAAAGTACCCATAAGCCCTAATATATGTTCAATTTTAGATTTGGGCTTCTAAATTTTCCTAGATTTGAGTTTTAACATCCAAGGTGCCAAAACTAGTGTTTTCTCATTCAATTCCTAGTCAAATACCTTCACCATTGTAAGAGGTGTATGAATCAACCTCCCCAATGTTAAATTTGGAAGCACTTCGTTCAAATTAACAAAAAATTTCCAAATCGCACTAACAGTTCTCTAACTTCGTACAAAGCAGTTATGTTTACTTCGTGCGAAGTGGGTTCTATTTATAGAGCACTCGTCCACTTCGTACGAAGTGATTCACTTCATGCGAAGTGGCCTACATCATGTGAAGTAATGTCCAGTTCGTGCAAAGTGGTTTCTAATTTTTTTAACCATTTCGAATATTTTAGCAGCTTTAACAACCCACTTAATTAATCAAATCCAAGTTAATGACCCTGGTTAATTGATTTGTCTGCTAAGTCCAAATTAATGACCTTGGTTAAACACTTTATGAACAAACTGATGTTTTTAGGCAATGTAAAGTTTCAGATTAATGAAGTTTTGATCATTTCAAAACATTTTCTCATTTTAGATAAGCTCCCAACCGGTTATCCTCTAGATTTTCCTTAGCAAACAACATTTTTGGACTTTAAAGATCCGCTTTCCATCATCGGCAGTCGAAACTATAATAGAAATAAAATCTTTTTGATTTTTCCAAAGTTTATGCTAAAACATACTGAAAATCTTTTTGGGTTTTTCTAAAATGAAATGCAAGATATGTACAAACATAGTTACAGATATATTTTTGTGAGTTGGTGTTAGAGGATCACCAGTACCGTTGACCTTGATTAGACTTTTAAGTTCTAAACAAATTCACTTAGATTGTCTGTATACATGTCCATTTAAACCTCTACACATTTCTCAATTGCTCTAAGATATGTTAGGTAATTTTAAGAACTTGACTTAACCGTGTTTCCCACCTCAGAATATAACCCCGTATCAATAATCCGTAGAGTTCATTTTATAGGTGAATATAGCTAACAGATATCTGTGTCTGGGTTGTGCGAGACCTTGAGAGCTCAGGTTAGTACCATTGTACAGACAAAGAGATGAAGGCTGGACTTAAAAGTGATGTTCCAATTTGAAATCTTCTGATTGCAATTGTGAGATCTTTCGATACTTTCAATTAAACACAGTTTTTTGGTTTAAAAACAAAAGTATTCTACAAGTTCTAGGCCAATACTAACGCAAGATCATAAGAAATTGTTTGATACCCCAGATATCAATTATCTAAAAAGACCTAGTATCGCAGAATCCGGCAATCTCAAATGAAATTTCGGTGTACAAAGACCATATATCCGAGGTATGTTAAAATACTAATTAAGAAGTTTTTCTTTAATTTTATATCTTAGAAACAATCTACTGAATGTGCGAAGCCTACTAGCACATCATCAGTGAGACTTTTTTAAACATTTTGACACTACATATCTTTAGCATTCTTTGATAGTCCACTGATGTATTATTATTTCCTTTTTTCACACGTAAACTCTTCTGTTTAAACATTTTGACACTACATATCTTGAGCATACTGTGATAGTCCACTGATCAACTATCATTTCCTCTTTTACACCAAAACGTTTTTTTTGTCTTTTTCATGTTTTTGTACATTTTTTAAATTTTATACGTTTTTTTTATTTTCCACAAAATTTCTCCCCCTAAAATCAAAAACATATTTTTGGATTTTTTTTAATGAAAGAAATTCTAAAACATTAAAACATGCTTTAACCGATTAAGTTCACGTCAACTAGTCGTCCCCTCAAATACAACATCCTCTAAAATCCCCCCTAATGTTAGATTTTTTCAACCCATTAAGTTTCAAAAAATGTAGCTTTATTAAAAGCCTTGGTGTAAAAATCTGCCTTTTTCATCAATGTGAATCTTTTCAATTCTAACCAACTTTTTCACGTTGCAATCACGGATAAAGTGGTGTCGCATTTCAATATGTTTTGGTTTAGAGTGTTGAGCTAGGTTTTTAGTTATATCAATGGTTGTCTTGTTATCTACATAAATAGGCGTATCGAGAAACTGCAAGCCATAGTCTCTCATCTGTTGTTGTATCCACAAAATTTGGAACAACAACTAGAAGCTTAAACGTATTCTACTTCGCAAGTAGAGAGAGCGGTCGTGGTTTGCTTCTTGCATTGTCACATTACTAATCGTGTTCCGAAGAACTAGCAACCAGCCATTGTAGATTTAGCATTTAATTCGTAGCATCCGAAATCAGACTCAGAATATCCAGCGAGTTTGAAATCATCATTTCGCGGATACCACAAGCCGGTGCTTGGGCAACCCTTCAAGTATCCGAAAATCCGCTTGAAGTGTGACACTCGTAGATGTGATTGATATCAGGCACAAAGGCATGTTGGATACATGATATCCGGCCTTGATGTTGTGATGTACATTAGTGACCTAATCATTGATGTGTACAAGGTCGCATCAATCTTTACTCCTGGAATATCTGGTTCTATGCCATGATTAAGTGCTAAAGGATTAGATAATGTTGACGATCACGACATATTGAATTTATCCAAAACATCGTGAACGTACTTTGTCTGATGGATGAAGATACAATCAGGCAACTGATCGACCTGAAGTCTCAAGAAGTACTTCATTTCTCACATTGAACTCATTTCAAACTTCTTTTTCATGACCTCTTCAAATTCTTTGCATAACTCGTCATTTTGTAGAACCAAATATGATGTCACCCACATAGATTTGTACGATCAGCAAGTGTTTGTTCACTTCCCATGTGAAGAGAGTGCTATTACCAGTGCCTCTTTTAAAATCGTTGCTCAATGGGTGTTGAAAGAGTGTCTCATACCAGGCTCTCGGGGCTGGGTGCAGACCGTACGACGCCTTATCTAGTAAGTAAACCTTCTCTTTATGCACTGGATCGACAAACCCCGGTGGTTGGCCGACATACACTTCCTCTTTAACCTTCCCGTATAGGAAACAGACTTATCATCAAGCTGGTATACCTTAAAACCTTTCTATGATGCCAAGGCCAAGAATATGTGGATTGCCTCTAGGCGAGCGACATGAGCGTAAAACTCAGTATAATCAATACCTTCTTGCTGATGAAAACCTTTGGACAACCAGTGGAGCTTTATTGCATACAATAACTCCTGTGTCGTCTCTCTTACTTTGAAAACCCACCTAGTACTGATTGACTTGTGATTATCAGGTAGATCTACAAGCTTCAAGACTCCAACTTTATCAAATTGTTGCATCTCTTCCCGCATTGCATTTATCTAGCTTTCTTCGGTAAGCGCTTCTTTGTACGTTTTAGGCTCAACCTATGAGATAAAATAACTATATAAGAATTTTTCTTGAATAGGTACAATTTTAGTATAAAAATAACTTAGAACCTTATTGATCTGATTTCTCGTTTTTACTCTAGCCTTCAACTCTCCAATAATGTTGTCTGAAGGGTGATATGACAACATCCTAGGCATCACCTTATTAGAAACAGTCACTTCATTCTCCAGATTTGTAATGTTCTGTTCATCAACCTGATTACTCGTTGAAGCTTCATTCTGATTGTTAGGACCCACAGATTGATTAAGTAAACTTCCTCCATTATATGTGGGATCACTATCAGAATCCGAATGATCGGATTGATCAAAAGTGGGTGTTGTATTGTTTACATCTAGTTCGACTACGGGTTCTTGTTGATTATTGCTCGGACCAGCTTCAGAATCGTTTGTGCCAACTAGTGATTGTGAAATCACTATTGGTCTCAGAATTTGCTCTTGAGTAAACGATTGTTGTTGTTGATATATTAAAACAAGATCTTCTTCAGTATGTTCTTCTTTAATTCGATAGAATTCCACAAACTCTCTTAGTTAAACACCCAAGGATCACAAGGCTTCTGTATTGGTGACTGTATCTCTGGCAGTCAACATGTTGAGCTAGAATAACCCGGTTTATGCTTGGTAAAAATACTCTTCTCAAAGGACTAGCATACCCCACGAAAAACCCTCTAGAGACTTAGCTGCGACTTTACCATCCGGGTCAATGACTGTGCACAGAGATCCAAACGATTCTAAAAACTCCAAATTTTGTTTTCACTCATTAAGCAACTCAAAGCATGTCTTCTTATAAGCCTTGATACTTAATACTCGATTAAGCATTTAACAAGCAAAGGCAACCGCTACGCCCCAAAAACTGACACGTAATTTAGAATCGGCGAGCATTATGCGTGTTTTTTCAATAAGAGTTTTTCATTCAGTGACTCCATTCTATTGCGGAGTATAGGGCACGCTGAATTCATTAACTATTCCTTTGGCGTTGCAAAACTCTTCCATTCTTTTGTTTTTAAATTCAGTACCATTGTTACTATGAATCCTTCTTATCTGTAGATGGTATAAATTCTCTAACTTTCTGAAAAGGATCATCAGATTTTCAAATGTCTTGTCTTGGCTTTCTAGAAATAGAACCCATGAAAATCTTGAGTGGTCGTCAATCACAACAAGGCAATATAGATCACTGGATATATTTTTCAGGTGTACTTACCCAAACATATCATATGTAACCTCTCTAGTGGTATTTTGATAGAGTTCAGGAGTTTTCTTGGCTGAGATTTCATATGTTGCTTGCCCTTTTTACAACTGATACAATTATCACTCAAGTGAAAACTCTTAAGATTCATACCCTCCACCAGATTGTTGTGCAACAGATAATTCATCTTCCTTAAACGGATATGCCCCATCTTTCGATGCCATAAGATCGATTCTTTTTTTGTAGCCTTTGATACAAAGCATTGAGCCGATTTTGTAGTAGTGGATACGACACTCATGTCAAGAACATAAAGATCATTTTCTCGTGGAGCGTGCATGAGGATCCACCTGTCGGGAATTTTGAGTCCTGGCTTCGAAATTAGACTTTCTTCATCCGTAAAGTGGGTTATAAACTTTTTATCACAAATCTGTGAAATGCTTAGCAAGTTGTTCTCTAATTTCGCGATGTAGTTGACTTTGTCAAAAGATAGCCCATCAATCGTGAGTATTCCCTCTCCAATTATTCGTCCTCCTTGAGTACCCGCAAACCCTATATAGCCTCCAAATATTGATTTCACATCGTAAACCAAGGCATGTGACGAGAAGCTCCACTGTCCATTATCCATTTAGAAATGATTGACCTCGGGAGCCCCTACACATGTAATTAAGCTGTTACTTAAATAGTGAAACCCAAGCCTTCTCGGTCTTGGGTGGGTTTGGGATATCAAACTTTGGTCTACTAATTTCATTTTTTACTTCAACATCCTGTCCAACCTTTGACTCAGTTTTAAGTTCTGATTTTGTTGGAACATGTGTTGTTTTCCCTTATGTAGAAGATGGTTTGGATTTAACCACCCAAGTTTGTGTTTTCAAAAATGCCTTTTTAAGGTAGATTTTTGAATCCTTTTGATCATTTTTAGTTGACGATTCACCAATTTCAAATTTTGAATCATTGAAAGTTGTTGGTTTCACATCCTTATTGGATTCGTTGTTTCCTTTAAAAATCTATGTAAGACAAACTCGGGCCTTTTTTTTGTTTCACATCTTCTATAGAATTTTTCTCACTCTAAGCAGGTTTTGGGTTGTTTTGAGGACATCGTCGTGCAATGTGCCCGACTTTGTGGCATTTGTAGCATGTCCTGTTATCGTTTTCATAAGATGAACCAAAGCCTATTCACGGCGTTTCTTTTCTACAAAAAATTCATCATTTGATTGTTCTTTAGTCAGATTTTCTTTCTCACTAACAGTGTTTGTTCCGAAAACAAATTCAAATTTCTTTCTGTAGTCTGGTTTCGGAACCTGTTGTTATTTTTCTTCTTGTCAAAATCCAAACCGATCATTTTGTTTTCAAGATAATCCCTTCCCTTTCGATGGTAATTATTAAAAACTTTCTTTAATTTTGAATAATAAGCTGAATTTTGCTTTTCAAGATCAGAAAGACTAGCTTTGACCAACTTGAACAATTTATCAACTCTATCAAAATTCACGTTCTGAATTGGAAATTTCTCATCAGAATACAGTTTGTCCAATCCATTCATTTTGTAAACTACCACATTAGGATCATCATTCAGACTTCAGACTATTTTCTGATGTTGAAATGAATTCTTATGAAAACTTTCTTCATTTTTCAGAACGAGAGCTTGATTCAGATTTTTCAAAATTTGACTCAGCACTCTCAAAATCAGTGGTATCAAATTCATTTCCTAGACATTTTCAACAACATTTTCACAACATCTGACTGGCATTCATAAGTCACATCAATGTTTTCTGGCAGCTCATCTTCTTATTTTTCAGTTTTTAGCTTTAAATTGAGCGCCTTTTCCACACCATCTGGATATTTTTTAGCATAATTGTTCCACATTGGGGGTGGACATTTATTGTAACCTAGACCTTTGTTTTGTTTTTCAGAATCATTTTCTTTCTGTTTAGTTTTCTCAAGTTGTTGTGGAAGAATATGATCAATCACGTAAGAGGACGTTGAATAACTAATCAACAATTTGTTGACTCATTCAGACTCAATCTTTATGGCTTCTAGTTCGGTTTTAAGCTTAGCAATGGTGTCTATGAGAATACTAATTGCCATTTGTTTATCCATTACTATAGCTTTTAGCATTGATTTATTGCCATTTCCTCTTTACTGATTCTTGAAATTGCTTGATTCATTTACTCAATTTATCATAAGCAACTTTGGTATCTCTTAAGTCACTTGACAAATTATCAGTCCGTTTTTTAAGTCCTTTAAATTTCCATTCCTTTTCTTAGTATTCCTTGAAACACTCCAAGCATTTCGTGCATGGTTTCTCTCTTCTTTGATTACAACCTTAACCTCTTCTTTAATCAACTCATTGTGACAAATGGCAAATAACCAGTAATTAAGTACAATCTAATCACTATTTGTATTACATAAACTCATGCATTTTATCGAAATTTGATTTCATAACTGAGTTGTACGTCCTCTCACAAGTATTATGACAAGAAAATCAGGTCATAACATATACTAGTTTCCATTACGACGCGAAACAAACTAAACAATTCCCTAAAAGTGTTCGGCGCACTATTCGCGGTTGCACTATTCATGTCAGCAAAACCGCTAAAATGAAACAGAACAACGAATAATGGCATGCTAATGCCCTAATTAGTCCAAATATATATATGAAAACATTGACATGGGAACACCTATTTCAGAAATACATAACTTTCCGATACCATGCTTAAATTACAAAATTGTCCGTTTCGACCAAAAAGGCGACAATTTCAATTTATCCACAACATTAATTCTGTAGTTCTGGATTTCCAGAATTATAACAAAACAATGTTGAACACCCTAAAACAATATGAGAATAGCAGAAATACATAAAAGACATCATTTCCGGTCATACGACAAACAGTGCACAACTTGACCGGAAAACGACCGTTTGTTGAACCGACGAAAATTTTAAATGGCCGATAGCCTCATGCATCCGTCTAGAGAACTAGTGAAACCTCATTTGGGACTCAGAGTCCTTTCAACTATCTTGAGGTCACAGAAACACAACTTCTGGAAAAGTTTGACGGCGAAATATATAGGTGCCGATATCGAGCGAACAACTAGACAGAAAGCTTTTCGACCATCCCAACTCAACATATATTAGGCTAGCAAACTAGTTAAGCATATTTCTAGATCAGAAGTGTCCTAAATAAACGCCATGGCACTTATGGTGGTGAAAAACCAAAGGTTCCGGTACGAAATAATAAAGTTCATATATTAGCCGATATTGTGCCGATGAGCGAACTAGTGAGGTTTTCGTTATCCGAAACTTATACCAATTAGTCAAGAGGACTAATTAACATGGATTAACACCCTCAACCCTAATCACTTGCTAATGAGACAAGATCAACCCCTAATCATCATACTTAAGTTAATTACCTAAATATATAATAAATAAACACATGTTATAAAAAAATTGTTACACTTAACCCCCCTTCATGTGGCGGATTCAAGTGGGTCCCACACCCACTTGATTTGTGTTGAAATTGTAAGATTATGAGTATGGTGTATGATTATTGGTGTGATCTTTGAAAGATAGGAAAATATATACATATCTTACACCATATCTTCCATTTTTTTTACAAAAAAATATTGAAACAACCTTCCCTTTCTCCCTCTTCTCCCACGGCTCAAACCACCACCACTACACCACCACATTTCCACCATTAAACACCTCATTTTATACACTTTAAAGCCACTAAAAGATTATACAAAGTGCTTACAAGGATGGAGGATCATTAGGGCTTTCTTGGAGCTTCATCTTCTTCCTAAATCTTCACTAATCTTTTGCAAACTTTGTAAGATAAATTTCTTCATATTTAAGCTTCTTATAATGCCTAGTTTAAGGACACTCTCCCTGTAACCCATATTAATCATCAATAACGACACTCCTGTCTAAACAAGGAAGGTGAAGTACTCATCTTGAAGGTTCCCCTCCAGTTGTTATTGTTGCAAATACTCTATATTTCTATATTTGTCTAGCGTGCCCTTTCGCGAGTAATGTCAACGGACGATAGCACTTGGACTATCATGAAGGTCCCTTCTATGTTTAAGGTATGTAGACAATAGCGTCCTCTCTGACTGATCTGGTCTTTGAATGGTAGAACACTAGGGTGACCATGCAAGGCAATTTATTATTACGGAGCCCACGTAATAATAACTTGAAGTGGATGGGAATCCTGGTGGGCTCTGCGGGTCAAGCTAATGATCACTACCCATTCGAAATTGTTAAGTTGTTCGAGTTTCTATCTAGTGGGACACTAACCGGGGTGGTTGCTATAACACCCTACGATACAGAAACACCACACGTATTTGTTTGCATCTAACGTTCAATCTATATCACGAGTCTATTGAGACTAGTCATCTAAACAAACAAAACTAGTTGGCCACCCTGTGAGGATATTTCCTCAATGGTCTAGAGTTCTTGTACATGGGTTGGTTCCGTGGTGTCTATGGCACCTCATCTTATTTATTGGAAAGAGATTACATTAAACTCCGACATTTGACATTTGTCTTATTCCAAGGGATGGTATGGCACGAGCCATGCTTTAACACCCTCACTGCATTCTATTCGATATCTATGGAATTATAACAATCTAGCTGGAGCTCGTGGAGCTCAAGGGATATCAAGGTATTCGTCACACGGGTTAGTGTGGCGGAGGATTTTTTTTCCTACTTTGGACGACCGAGGTCCACAAAGTATGGAATACATGCTATAAGGTTGGAGACGACCTTTTTGTTTCTCCTCCTCAACGAGTTATTTCCTTTCCACTTAGACATATGGCCGATACACGCAAGAGGGACTACGAATTTTGGATTGTTGTTGTTCACGTTATCATTGTTTCAAACATGTGTGAACAATGCAATCTTGAGGTTTCCAAGACCGATGGCATTCTTTATTCATAGGCGCATGATAGACTATATTTATCTAAATACATGTCTAGCTTCTTGTATCTTGGGTATTAAGAAGAAACATGGCGCCAAAGGAAGGTCTACACCCAAAAGGGGTTAGTTAATCCATGACTTAATGGGTAAGCCGAACTAGAGTTCTTATGGAAGGACATACGGTGGCGGAAATCGTACGACACGAGGGTAACTTAGTCGACACTAGTGACGAAACTGGTGGTACCGGTAGTTCAAATGGTTCGGATCCTAATAGATTGGGAACGATGGGCAGCGCTACACCTGAAGACGCGATCATACAAGATTTTAAATTCTAACACTTTCCGGACTGTAAGCCGCAAGACCTCATTGGTGCGAGAGGTGCGGTAAGTTAGGTCCGCTAAATAAAGATAATGGAGTCGGTTAGCAATGCTAGTAAATGCATTCCTGAGTAAACAATTAGGTAAACAAAGAGTCTCCTACTGAATGCAGCATTAATGTGGTGAAATCCTCAAGTAGAAACTTTAAGGAGTGATACTACGAAGAGGTTATCATGGGAAGAACTCAAGAATGTTATGCGAGAAGAGTATTGCTCGCTGACTTGAATTCCAAGGATAGAAACGGGATCCTAGAACTTGATCATGATTGCGGCCAACGTTGTTGGTTACATTCGATGCTTTCACGATCTCTCAGGGGTTGTTCCTTACTGGGAACACTTGAATCAAACGCATTGAGCGCTACATTTGGGGTTTAGACTCTATGAACCATAACATGACCACATCATCCCACCCTACCTTCATCATTCAAACAGTAATTCTCGTAGTTAGTCTCACCAAGGATGTGGTAAAAATGGGAAAATATAAAAGAAAGGTGCGGAAAGGAAGGAAACACATGCGAAATCTACTAGCGACGCGAAGCGAAAATACACACCCCTTAAGGCAGGCTTGAGAGTGAGTAACAAACGAAAGGGAACTCCCATGATGATAAAACGAAGGCAAATGCTACCATAACTGATGCTAGCACCAAGAAATATGCTGATAACTTACTAAAATCCAAAATGTGATAAGTGAAAATTTCCTAATGAGGGAACTTGGAAAGTGCCAAGAGTAGAAGTGTGGTGAATCAAGACACTAAATAGATACTAATAAGTTAGTAAGACTCAATCAAGAACAAGGATGTTAAGTGTGGCACGAAGGCCACTTCAAGCATGAACATCTTAAGAATGAATCAGACAAGTGAATCAAAGTGTGAGTGAGCAGAAACTATGGATACCCCACAAGATCCTAATGTCGTCATGCGTAAGTTTTACTCTACAATCATTACGTGTTAATTCTTTTGATACCAACATCGAGCTTAGCTAGTGTCTTTACGTGTTAAGCATATACTCGAATTAGAGTCTTGTAAATTAGACGAGTTATCAAGTTAGCTAATAGGGAATCATCGTTAGACTCGTCTTGTCGAAAAAAACCAATGATATATAATTTCCAAATTTTTTTGTCCTAAAAATCACACAATTCTAACCATGCAATCGGTTTGTAAAATTGTTTACGGATCAATTTCTGTGTACCAAAACATTTATTACTCAGCCGGTTAAGTTTCCACCTTTTCTAGTTCAACTCAGAACAGTACCCAATTCGAAACAATAGTCTGAGATGGTAATCCGAATTGCTATCTGAGATGGTGATTCAAGATGGTAATCCGAATTGCTATCCGAGATGGTGATCCGAGATGGGAATCCATCCGAAATGACATATCGGAGATGTAATTCAAAATGAGGTATCCGAGATGTAATTCGGAACAGTAAACCGAGATGGTCCAAAATCAATACCAAAGATCCGAGATGCACTGTTTGTTCCCTGAGTCCTGAGGAATCATTGAAAGGTCACAGACACATTTTCTAACAACCAACATCTTGCATCCATCTTGTTTGATACCTGTGCCGATTTTAGTTCATCTCCACATAATTCAAAATATACTTTACCTGAGTCAAGTAAGATAGACGTTCCCTCATTCTATAGGATTTCCCAAAGGTAAATTAGTCAATGTCAAGGGAAGTTATAAAAGGATGCACTTTGGAACTTGGAGAACAATAATTTAATATCAATCTTTTACCCGTTTATCTGGGTTGTTACGACGTAGCTTTGGCATAGAACTGTTAACGTATAACCGAGCGGAAGTAGGTTGTCCGAAGAAAACTATCTGCATCCCCCACCAGACGAAGAAACACTTGTAGTACACGAAGAGAAGCCTGAGACGTCCTTACGAATCATTGATTGCATGAAGGACGGAGGTGCCTACAGAAAGGTTGCATAGCCTTTCTAGCTCACGTAGTCGACAAGGAAACTAAGGAGCTAAAATTGGAGGAAATAACCATTGTGAAGGAATTCCCTCGAAGTCTTTCCACCAGACTTGTCTGGATTACCTCCGCAACGACACGCCAACTTCGCATTGATTTGGTGATTGGAGCAGCACCAGTAGCGAAGCCTCTATAACGATTAGCTCCGTCATAAATGCAAAGACTATCTACACGACTTCAAAAGTTGTTAGACAAAGGATTCATAAGACCGAATTTCTTGCCTTGGGGAGCTCAGGTGCTGTTTGTGAAAAAGAAGGATGGAACTTCCGGATGTGCATCGACTACCGGGAACTAAACAAGTTAACCATCAAGAATCGGTACCCATTACCGAGGATTGATGATCTTTTCGATCAATTACAAGGGTCGAGTTTTTATCCAAAGATTGATTTAAGATCCGGGTATCATCAGTTAAGAATCCAAGAGGAAAGTATTCCTAAGACGGCATTTAGGACTCACTACGGTCATTACGAGTTCCTTGTTATGCCTTTTGGGTTAACAAACGCCCCTGCAATATTTACGGATTTGATGAACCGGGTATGTAAGCGATACCTCGACAAGTTCGTGATAGTATTTATCGATGACATATTAATATACTTGAGAATCGAGGGAGAACACGAACAACACTTGAGAACTATACTGGAGTTGCTAAAGAAGGAGCAATTATATGCCAAGATCTCGAAATGCGAATTTTGGATTCGTGAAGTACAGTTTCTCGGCCACGTGGTGAACTAGAATGGGATACACGTCGACCCCTCAAAGATCGAGGCTATAAAGAATTGGACCGTGCCAAGAACCCCCTCAGAAATACAAAAATTTCTAGGTTTAGCGGGATATTACAGGAGATTTATTGAGAACTTCTCAAAAGTTGCTCAGCTACTAACCTGGCTTATACAAAAGGATAATAAGTTCGATTGGGGAGAAAAGCAAGAATCGGTATTTCAACTATTAAAGGATAAATTATGTAAGGCGTCGATATTATCACTTCTAGACGGTACCGATGACTTTGTGGTGTATTGTGATGCATCGCATCAAGGCTTGGGTTGCGTATTAATGCAAAGTGAAAAAGTCATCGCGTACGCGTATCGTCAGTTGAAAGTTCACAAGAAGAACTATACCACACATGACCTAAAACTAGGTGTAGTGGTATTTACTTAAAAAATCTGGCGTCATTATTTATATGGCACTAAGTGTACCATACTCACAGATTATAAAAGTCTTCATCACATATTCACTCAAAAGGAACTAAATATGCGCCAACCGGGTTGTGTAGAAGTGTTGAATGATTATGACTGCGATATCAAGTATCACCCGTGTGAACGGGGGATCAGCAACTCAGTTAGCAGAGGCGGAATTCATTGCTTGAGAGGATGACAAACGAACAAGAAAGATCTTACTATTTAAGTGCTCTGAATGTATTGATTGATGTGCAAAGTACATACGCAAGTAAACAAATCAGCAGGGCTTCACCGTACCAACGGAACTAACACTTACTAGCTCTGACAAAACATTCCTATATTTATAGGTCGACATGACTCGCACTGGAGTGTGTGAAATAGAGACTGTGACTCGTGCGAGTGATTGCCTCATACAAGTGAAAGAGTGACACTCGTACGAGTCATTTGACTCACTCGTACGAGTCTCTACAAAACATATAAAATACCAATAACCTTTATACATTCGACGTTTAAGCCCTATATACAATAATGGTGTATCCTAGACGTAGGTAATAGACATAATGCACCAACGAACTCCCCCTTGGATGTTGCAGCAGTCTGGATAGTCTTCAAAAAAATCTTCATATGATTTGATGCTTAACAACCAAAAAACCTCTTCGGTGGCTTGCGACGCTCCTCAAAAGCAATTGGTTTTTCATCTGTTGGAGGGGTTGGTTCACTGTATTGCCAAACCGAAAACTTCTTAGCGATGCTATGCGAGTTCGCTCAACAATCGTAGCTTCCTTCTTTTCCTTCTTCTTTAGCATGGTTTCATCCAGCTTCCTCGAAGATGTGTTCCATGCCGATCCAGAATGTATGTCATTGGCGAAACAGACATTAACAATCTTTTGAAACTGGAGTGCTTGCTCTTTATCTTTCTCTTCGTAACTGATCATGATGTAGAACAAGCAATCTATATCCTTCTTCGTACAATTGAGTCGCCACATCGGGTCCCATATATGCGTTTGTGAGCTATGACAGCTTCGGTTAGCTCTTCAGTAATCTTCCACGAGTCATCATCAGGGTGCACGCAAATTACAACCTCTCCTGTATTAGAATCATAGTGCCACCACTTTAAGTCTTTGTGGAAATCTTGCTCCATTTGTATCATAGGCATGTTCTTCATTACTTTTGGCATCTTTACAATGAGTGTAACATCCTTCTCCTTAGTCACTGGATCTATATTCGTAATTTTAACACCCTGTAAAATCGTGTCCAATAATATAGTGACATGTGTCGTATTTTTTATTTTTAAGTCTATTAAAGACTAACAGGGACTAAAAGCATCAACATGCTCAAACTAAGTCTCTGAGTGATCTTCAAATGTCAATATGCATAAACCAAGCCTCTGAGTGACCATTAGTGTCAACATGCTTAAAACTTGGCCTTTGAATGACCATTAGTGTCAACATGCTAAAACTTGGCCTCTGAGTGACCGTTGTGTCAACATGCCCAGCCTCTGAGTGACATCGGAGTCAACATGCTTATAATGAGCCTCTAAGTGATCCTTTACAAAGTCCAAACTCTTATATGTCCCATTAGTTTGACGAGAGAGATCAAATCTATAATTATGTAAAAGTTGGACAATGGAGGGGTTAAAAGTGTTAACATGTTAATTTATACCTCTAATGACCTTTTAACGAACCGAGAGCTAGACAAGCTCCGGGCATACTCCCATGTATGCCAAAATATTGGTTATGGAGGGCTAAATGTGCTAAAAAGGAGTTTTAAGAGGGTTTAATAAGTTGAGGGGCTAAAATTGTCAAACTTTGAAATCTGAAAATGGGTGCTCCCGGGGCGTGAGAGGCATGGCCTTGGCCTCTCGCGGGGCTCGAGAGGCCTGTGTCTGCAGAATTTTTTCTTGGCCTCCACACATGTTCCAAAAACCAATAAATCGAAACCATGGTCTTCTAAACTACTATGCCACGTTTTAGGACACTTGTAAGCTCTCTCTTACACCCCTTGGTACCTGGCATCACCTCCTTCAAGCTCTCCAACTATAAATAGGTGCAAGGTTTACGAAAAACCCCTTGACTTCCGGTTAAGACCATTATGGTCCAGCCATTGTTCGTAATGAACATGGCTAAGTTGGGATGACCACTTACCCCTAATAGAATTCTCCTACAATAATAGTTATCATACAAGCATCAAGGTTGCTCCTTATGATGCCTTGTATTGGAGAAAGTGCTGAACGCCCGTGTGCTGGGCAGAAGTTGGGGAAGCCCAACTATGAGGACCTGGATCGTCCTGGAGACCACGAATAAGATTTTGCAGATCCGTGATCGTCTCAAGGCTGCCCTTGATAGGCAGAAGAGTTATGCAGATAAAAGACGAAAACCTCTTAAGTTCCAAATAATGGACAAAGTATTATTGAAGGTATCACCATGGAAAGGTGTGATGCGCTTTAGAAAGAAGGGCAAGTTAAGCCCAAGATATATTGGACCATTCGAGGTGATCGAAGGTGTCGGTTCTATGGCTTATAAGCTTAGGCTACCCGAGGAGCTAACTGGAATTCATGATGTGTTCCATATCAGTAACCTTAAGAAATATCTAGCCGATGGGTCGCTAACAATGTCGCAGAAAGATGTGCAAATAGATGAAAACTTGAGGTTAATTGAGAAACCAATTTTGATCGAGGATCGACATGTCAAGAAGCTCCGAAGGAAATTAATACCTATAGTAAAGGTTAAATGCGATGCCCTTCAAGGTCCCGAGTTTACATGGGAGGTTGAGTCTACTATGTGACAAAAGTACTCTCATCTTTTTGAATAAATCTCGAGGTCGAGATTTCTTTTAAGGGGGTGAGGATGTAAACCCTATAAAATAATGTCCAATAATATAGCGACACCTGTCGTATTTTTTTATTGTTAAGTCTATTAGAAACTAACAGGGACTAAAAGCGCCAACATGCTCAAAACTAAGTCTCTGAGTGGTCTTCTGAGGTCAACATGCATAAACCAAGCCTCTGAGTGACCATTAGTGTCAACATGCTTAAAACATAGCATCGAGTGACCACTAGTGTCAACATGATAAAAACTTAGCCTTTGAGTGACCATTAGTGTTAACATGCTAAAACTTGGCCTCTGAGTGACCGTTGTGTCTGGCATCAGACTCAACATGCTTATAATGAGCCTCTGAGTGATCCTTTACAAAGTCCTAAATCTCATATGTCCCATTTGTTGGATGGGAGAGATCAAATCCATAATTATGTAAAAGTTGGACAATGGAGTGGTTAAAAGTGTCAACATGTTAATTTATAACTCCGAGTGACCTTTTAACGAACCGAGAACTCGACAAGGTCCTGGCATACTCCCGGGTATGCCAAATATTGGTTACAAAGTGCTAAATGTGCTAAAAATGTGTTTTAGGAGGGTTTAATAAGTTGGGGGCTAAAAGTGTCAAACTTTGAAATCTGGCCAGGAGGCCTGTGTCTGCAGAATTTTTGCTTGGCCTCCATAGATGTTGCTAAAAACCATTAAATCGAAACCACGGTCTTCCAAACTGCTATGCAGGTTTTAGGACACTTGTAAGCTCCCTCTTACACCCTTTAGCACCTGGCATCACCTCCTTCAAGCTCTCCAACTATAAATAGGTGCCAAGGCTCACCATTTGAACTTGCACCTTTCTCATTCACAACTCTATCTCCCTCCTCTGGAAGTTTCTAACTGAAAAGGGCATCCAACTTAGTTCTATTGCATTCTAGGAACCTCTTATAAGTGATCCTTCCTCTTGCATTTTCGTTTATAGGCTTTTATAGCCAAAAGTCAAGCGTTTTACGAAAAACGCCTTGACTTTCAGTTAAGAACATTATGGTCCAGCCATTGTTCATAATGAACATGGCTAAGTGATCGTAATAAGGTAGGTGTTAGTCCCTATAAAGGACACCTCCTGAAGATCACGTTTGCTAGACAAATTGACGGGTCAAAGTTATTATATTAAAAAGTCAAATAGCTCATTTTTTGGAAATGTTATAATTTGATCTTATATATGTTATGAAACCTGTTTGACACTTAAAAAATTGTTAATAATTATTAGAACATGTAAGAACATGTCTAGCTCATCATTTCAGTTCTAGGGTCGGTTCGCAACCGAAAGTCGCAAAGTTTGAGTTCTGCCTTGACTTTTGATTCTGACTCGATTTAGATTAGTTAGCTACTGATCTAAAGTTGCATTATGATTTTAATATAATGTAGCATAACCCCCTGAGGTTATATTTCATGATCATAATGAGAATCTGAGTTTATGCGCAAGTTCTGTAATTATGCCATTTTGACTAAAATGCCCTTTTTGCATAAAAAGAGGTTTAAATGATAATAAACTTGAAATGAGTTTCCTACTGATGTAATATTATATGTAGGATTATTTGGGAGGTCAAAACAGATTATAAACTGCGTTTATAAACAAGTCCTTGTATTATGTCGATAAATGACGATATGGCCCTTGTGGCTTATAAAATGGTTTTAATCACACCTATTCAAAGTAAATCTTATACCTCCTGATATGTTATATTAAATAACATATCTAAGACTTGATAATCTGATCATAACATCAGTTTTCATTAAAATCTCATAAATCGTCATTTTACGACATAAACCCCATTTCGGCGCATAACATGGTTTTAAACCATATTTATTAACCAAGACTTGTTACCTACAGATTTTAAAACTTATTTTAAATATTTTTACAGTAGGTACATGACACAAACTCATAATCCCATATAACTTATAAACTTTGTGTAAAATGACCAAAATGCCCTTTCGGTGCATAGTTTGGTCATAAAAGATGAATTACACATATAATTGATATCCTACTAAAACTATATCATAAATAAGTTATTTTTTCAGAATAATTATAGTTATAACATTAAATTATATTCAAGTTCCTTTTATACGGTATGAAATTACCGAAATGCCCTTATGAGGCATAGTTTCACTTTAAAACCATAACGGCATAAAAGTTGATATCCTATCGATATTACAACTTATTAAAATATAATGGCATATAGAACTTTTCCATGACTTATCCGGTTACCGATGTCGCTGATATGCGTACGGTTAAGCATATGTAACTAGTTTACGAAAAATTAACCGAAACGGGTCTAACCTTGTCATTTAAGTCTCAAATTCCAGAATGTTTATAGTTTATCCATATTACACAAGTCAAGGTACTTGTTGGGATAAAACTAAATTCTATCCAATCATTGTTTAATCTTGCCTTATACGTTTTGATCAAGTACGCTAGTCGGTCTAAGTCTTTGACTTAAATAAGACTGTTAGTACTTAATTGGTTTGCTTATGCCATAATCCAGACTAGAGCCTTCCACTAAATGCTATCTGCGCTTAGTTCATATTGGATACGACTGAGATATTAAATCTTGCTTTCTTAAATCAAGACTAGCTCAGGTAAATACTCTCCACTTATTTTCCCTATACGGGCTTGGGATACGGCAAATTATTACCGCTGGGTCGGAAATGGGATCAATCGAATGCCGGATTGTGGCTAGTAAATCCACATATTCCGTTTTAATCAGTTTTGTTTGATAACTTAAACATCGAGGGTTAACTACCGTGTCCTAGATATCCTCGGCTCATTACATTAGATAATGGCCACGACCTTAGCGCGCGGTGTAGGCATACACCTGACAAACACTCATACGCAATAACCCACACTTGTTGGGGATAACTCCTTCGTGAGTTCATAAGTGGTGTGTACGTTAATAATGTCTCAGTTTCTACTGGGCCCTGTATATATGGACAAACATGTGAATCTATTAACAAGGTTGCAAGGTCAACTTTCCCAAGTTATAAAAGATTTTGTGCTAATACGCACTTTAAACATTTTATTTTAAATGTTTTCAAAATGAGTTAATTGGGTGTATTTACCAACGAAAGCTTACGTATTTTCAAAAGACTAAGTTTGTAGGTACAATACGAAAATAGGCTTGAAGTGCTCGGTAGTGACAAGAGGATCTTGCAAATCCTAGATCTGCCCAAAGTCTGTTTTACATTCTTTCTTTGTACGATTGATGATCCGCCTGTGGATCTTCTATTACGAGCTTGTATATTATTTTGTATTTCGAACATTTGGTTTGTAATAGTAATTTAAATCCAAGACTTCCGATGTGTTGTGTTTAATTGACTATGATGATATCAACTTTACGTCACGATATTCCCCACCCGGGCCCCATCGGTGTTTGGTTGAAAATTTGGGGATGTGACAGTAATGCGTCTCGGAAAGTGAGGTTTCCAGTGTGTAAATCCATGTAAAGCTTCAAGCTTAATCAACTTCTAAAGCCTCTGGTCGTGAAATTTCATCTTGAGATTGATCATCTTCGTTTGCACCAACTCTTTGATATCCTAGTATGGCAAGAACTTGATGTCACTCAAATATCAGAAGTACTGAATACCAAACTCTCTTTTGATTGCGTAAACGTTAAGCTCATCAATACAACCCCAGCTTATAATATCCCCTAGAGAAATATCAGCGTCACGTGTAAAGAACGCTAATGGACGTTTGAATTTTCTCTACAGGTGAACTCTTGAACCACTTTTTCCTCATCTCTGCAATTTAAGCTCTGTTTAACTGTTGAGGAATAGTTCCCTGCTTAGCAGCTTCTTCAATTTTACGCTTCAGAATATCTGCATTCTCTGCTGCAAACAGTTCAGTAAAAGTTGGGGAGTCCTTTGTACCCTGATCGACAATATTAGCAGCATCGTCATCAGAATCATCCTCCACCACAACTCAATCATAATCGTTAGCTTCTTCAACATGTTTAAAAACATAATTGTTTGGCTCGCGAGCTCTAATCTCGTTCAGTTCATCTTCGAAATCAAACTCAAACTTTCTTCATCAATGCCTAACATTTTTGCAGTCTCTTCCTTAGAATAGCTATGGATAAATTCTCCCTCCTCTACATCATGCTCAAGATAAAAGATCTTTGGTTTTGGCACAACATTAATGGTAGATGTATCGATTACCGAGAAAATTCATGCTTATTGACCATCAGAAGGACCTTCAGTTCTGTCCTTATTACCTTCTGCAGTCATTTGATTTGCAGAGTCATCAAGATTCATTGAATAATCAATCTCTTCATTCAAACCAGAATTGGTTACACGAATACCAGCACCTCCTACATTATCATCATCATCACCCTTATCAGACTTCGAATCAAAATCACCAACATCATCTAAATCCTCATCTTCTTTCTCAGCATCTTCCTCAAATTCATCAACCGCTTTCTCAATCTCTTTTTCTAACTTTTTCTTAAGTAGGCATTTGCGGTGTCTCACAGAAAGATCTGACATTTCAATCTCCCCATCCTTAGGCTTCTCGATTAGCACAAACTTGTTAGACACTTGATACAACACAACATTTGTGATAACTTGCGCAGATCAGCTTCTGGCGCAGTTTCAACATTCACGGAATCCTCTACCAGTTTCTCTTTACCCTTGCCTTGCGCGTTTGATAGTTCTTTAGCAAGACATTCTCTTTCAGCAACACGTTCTCTGGCCTCCGCATGTTCAATCTCATCAATCTTCGCAGCTATGTTAACTCCTATCTTTTTTGTCAAAAATTTCTCAAACATATCCATTCTTCTATCATTTCATTGCCTTTCCTCCTCGTATTCAGCCATACGGAGTCGTAGTTGCTCATTCTCCGACACTATGCTAGTAAGCATGGCTTCTAATTGTTGCTTATCTTCATTCAACACATTAATCTGGTCTTGTAACTCCGCAATTTTGACAGTGTTCAACAAGATGTGTTTTTGTAGCACATCAACACGCGGGTCGTTGAACATGTCTGTAGTAAAGTCCTCACCCCCTGGAATGTCTCCAAAATCAAAGTTGAAATCATATTGAGACCGGGGCTGTGAAGTATGCGGTGGCAGCTGCGGTGTAGCCTGTCATGGTGTTGGTTGTGGTGGGGGCTAAGGTGCTTGCTGTTGTGGCGCAGTAGATTAACATGGTGACGATTGTGGTATCCGAGAGGTAGACTGATGAGCTGGTGATGACGGAGTCGGTTCAACAATAACCTCTCTTCGACCATCGGCTCTTGTACTGTCTCTTTGGATTTAACAGTAGGAGAGTCAGAGCTACTAGTTGCTTGCTTTTTCTTTTGCGTTGTAGAAGTAGAAGATGTTGCGGTCGCTTTTCTCTTTGAACCCTTTTCTCCGTCTTTTACAAACCACGAACTACACTTAGCAACAAAACAGTTTAGCGCATTCGGTTCCTCACTCTCATCCCCACTATCTTCCTTCCTCCATTTTCCGAGAGCCGGAGCAATGTAATCTTTATCAACAATAGCACCATAAACCGGCTTAGCATTTGGGAATATCTTCAAATGTAAATTCATCTTCTTGAGAGTCGAGACATCCATATGTTCAAGCTTTAACACATCGTCCTTTTTCTTCTTTAAGTTCGGGTGCAAGTGATCTAACAGCATCTAAACAAACCGTGGATACCACAGGAACTTTTCCCTCTGTATATTCTGCACCATTTGTGTAAATATAACCTTTGAAAAGTTATATTGCAGATTAAGAACCAATGCAGTAATCATACATATTTGGTAATCGACCAAATCATCAAACCCTCCTTTGCGATGACTAAACGAATGAACAACAACGTGAGCCAAATAACAAAATGGTGCACTGAGGTTTCCTTTCTTGAAAGGCGTGGCATTTACAAATCCAGCATAACCCATTCGGTAAAAAGCAACCCTTCACCATGTACTCGGAAAATCCGGTAGGATGGTCTTCATTATCCTTAAAATCCAAAACCGTCCGGATCAAATCTTCCGTGATCTTCACCTGTATACCCACGTCGTCTATCTTCACTGCCGAAACTATAGCATTCTCCTCAGCATTAAACTCTGTTGCGTTCCAAAAATATTCGACATGAGATTTGTATGCTGTATGACGATCAGTAAGCGCTTTGGTAATCAGAATTCTGCTCAGAAAATCTAACACATCAAGATAAGCAACAATCTTCGGAATAGATTCGTCCAGCAAACAAAAAATATTATGGAACGGAGAAAAGGACGTTTTCTTGACCTGTACACAAAGAAAATTCAAACTGTTAGAAATATTTTCAAAATTCTTCAACTTTTAAGATCATTCATACGAACCATACACCGTACGAGTCAATAGTTAGAGATTTTTCAAGTTTGATCAAATCATTACCTGTACGAGTCACTACTTCGTACGTGTGACTAAAGACTAAGACATTTTTCCAAAAATTTTTACCAAACTTGCTTCGTACGAACGCTGCTTCGTACAAATCAATGATACTTAACAAATTTCAAAACTCAGTTTGTACGAGTGGTCCTTCGTACGAATCGTGAACCGTTCCAAATAACACCCAGTTTATACCGAACTCAAAACATGTAATTTTTAACAAATTGATAGTCGATTTATAGGCTATTGGGCCGATATTAACGTTTTTAAGATCAATTTTAAGTTTTACCGGTCCAGTCTCCCTAAATCTATGTTTTATGTCCGTTTGGTCTAAATCCGACATTATAATGGCCAAGAACAGTCAATAGTACCTTTCCCATCTAAAGAGGTGTGCGTATCAACCTCCCCAATGTAATGATACTCAGTATATGTGAAGAAAATCGAAGTTAGAACTGGTTCGCACAAAAAGCTCTCTCAGACGCACAGTAATATAACGTTGGCTCGTGCGAAGAAGATGACCTTTTATACTAGTTGAGTGTCGCTCGTACAAACCAAAAGCTTGTACGAATGAACATCAAACATCATTCGTATGAGTTAGTGACTCGTACGAATCAGTTCTGAAACTTTTTAAACTTTTGATTTTTTATGCAATTTTTTATGATATTTTATCTATTTAAAACCCACTCAGTTAACCAAGTCCAAGTTAATGACCCTGGTTATCTGATTTGCCTACCAAGTCCAAGTTAATAACCTTGGTTGACCATTTTTTAACAAAAACAGATTTATTTTAAATTGTAAAGTTTCAAATTAATGAACTTTGTTGACATTCAAGTAACTTTTCATTTAAGATTAGCTCCCAACCCATGGTCTTCAGATTTCCTTCAGCAAGTTGTCACCATGACTTCAACTATCCGTGTTTTCATCATCGGTAAAAAGCTAAGGAAACTGAAAATCTTTTTGGGTTTTGGTATTTTTCCTAAAAGAAATAACAAGACACATATTTTTGTGAGTTTTGTGTTAAGAGGATCATATCAAGTACTTAAACAAATCACCAGTACCGTTGATCTTGGTATACTCATTAAGCTTTCAACCAGATTTACCTAGATTACCAATATTCTTATCCACTTAAACCTCTTCCGTTTCTCAACTGTTTCAAGATATGTTAGATAATATTAAGAACATGAAATAATAGTGTGTCCCATCTCAGAATATACTCCCGTATCGAGATTCCCAAAATTTCATTTCACAGGTGAATATATCTAACTGATATCTGTAAAGGGGTGAATTGCGAGACCTTGAGAGCTTAGGTTAGTACTACCGTACGAACAAAGAGATGAAGGCTCGTCTTTAGATGGTGTTCCTTAAAGGAATCTTTTGAACTGTAGATGTCACACAGTTTATGACATAAACATTTTTTAAAGCAGCTTGAATGGCGAATAATGTGAAAAGTATTACACAAGTTCTAGCCCAAGATATTGATTTAATATAAAGACCTAGTATCGCAGAATCTGGCATTCTCTCAAACGAAATTTTGGAGTACTAAGTCCATATATCCGAGAGATGTTACCCCCAAGTTATTCAGTTTTTCATTTAGGTTTATATCTTGAAAACAATTTACTAAACGAGTGAAACCTATTGGCACATCCTCAGTAAGACCCGTTTAATTACTTGTTTAATCATTCCAATTCTTAAGCATACTGTGACTGTCATATTGATATAATATAATCTCCTTTTTCATAAAAAACTCTTTTTACTTTTAAATGTTTTTGTATTTTCCGAAAAATTTCTCCCCCTAAATCAAAAACATATTTTTGGATTTATAGAGTTTTAAGAAAGAATGTACAGAAAATTCATCAAACCGATGAGTATAACATCAAGTCGTCGTCATCCTCAAACTCAACCTCGTGTATATCCCCTGATGTCTGATTTCGTAAACCATTTAATTTTGAAAGATTTTTAAATCTTGTACGATCAAAGGCTTTGGTATAAAAATCTGCTTTTTGGTCATCAATGTGGATTTTTTCAATTCTAACCTACTTTTTCTAGTAGAAATCACGGATAAAGTGGTGTCGAATCTCAATATGTTTTGTTCGAGAGTGTTGACACGAGTTTTTAGTTATATCGATCGCAACCTGGTTATTTACATATATTGGTGTATCAAGAAATTGCAGTCCGAAGACTCTCATCTGCTGTTGAATCTAGAGAATCTGGGAACAACATCTGGATGCTGAAACATATTCAGCCTCACAGGTAGAGAGATCGACCGTGGTCTGTTTCTTGCATTGCCATGTTACCAAACGGGTTCCGAAGAACTGGCAACCAGCCGTCGTAGATTTGGTGTTAAATTTGCAGCAACTGAAATCAGAATCCGAGTAACCCGCAAGATTGAAGTCGTCGTGACGAGGATACCACAAGCTGGTGCTTGGAAATCCCTTCAAATATCTCATAATATGTTTGACGTCAAGCAAGTGCGAATCTATTAGATTGGACTAATAACGGGCGCACAGGCATGTTGGATACTTGATATATGGTCGAGAAGTAGTGAGATACATCAAGGATCCAATCATGGAGCGGTGTAATGTCTCGTCAATTTTGACTCCATTAAGATCTAGACAAATGCTATGATTAGGAGCTAATGAGGTAGATGCTGGTTTAGCTCTTGCCATATCAAATTTCTCCAATATGTCATGAACATATTTCATCTGATGGATGAAGATACCACCAGGCAACTGATCAACCTGAAGTCCTAAAAAGAACTTCATCTCCCACATCACGCTCATGTCAAATTTGCGCTTCATGAATTCTTCAAAGTCTTTACTCATCTTGTCATTTGTCGATTCGAAGATGATATCATCCACATATATCTGTACAATAATCAAATGCCCATCCACTTCCTTTGTAAAGAGGGTAGAATCTATAGTTCCTCTGATAAAGCCGTTGTCTGTAAGATGTTGTGACAATGTTTCATACCAAGCTCTCAGGACTTGGTGTAGACCATATAAGGCTTTGTTCAGAAGGTAGACTTTGTCTTTGTGCATTGGATCGACGAACCCCGGTGGTTGGCCGACATACACCTCCTCTTTTACTTTTCTGTACAGGAAAGCAGATTTGACATCCAACTGGTACACCTTAAATACTTTCCAAGAAGCAAGGGCCAAGAATATGTGGATTGCTTCAAGACGGGCGACCAGGGCATAGACTTTTGTGTAATCTATCCCTTCTTACTGATGAAAACCTTGTACCACAAGTCGAGTTTTTTTCGAACTACGATACCTCTATCATCACGCTTGCACTTAAAGACCCATCTAGTGTTTATCTTTTTATTATGATCTGGTAGGTTAACAAGCTTCCAGATCCTAGTTTCTGGAATTTAAGCAATTCCTCTTGCATTGTGTCCACCCAGCTTTTTTCCTTTAACGCGTGTTTCCAGATCCCCGGTTCTATCTGAGAAACAAAACAACTATTAGAAAGTCTGGTTTGAAGTGGAGCTATACGAGTATAGAAACAGCTTAGATCCTTATTGATCTGATTGCGAGTTTGCACTCCCATTTGTAAGCTGCCAATAATATTCTCCAAAGGACGATAAGAAAGCGTCCTCGGCATCACTTCGCTTGGAATATCTACTTGTGTTTGCAAATTTGTGATGACTTCATCCACAACCGGTACAAATGATGAAGCTTCATTCCTGACGTTTGTCTGATCAGCTTGATTATTCAGGAAGCTTTCAATCTGCTCAGTTCCTTCATCCGAACTGGATCCTCCATCATCGAAAGTTGGTTCCCAATCAGAGTCAGCATTTGGCTGTTGCTTGGCAGATGATTCAGCAATGTGGACAATGGGTACAGGTATAGAATCTTGATGAGTAGAGCTCGGACCTTGATAAGACGTGTTAGACATAGAAGTGACAGGGAAATCACTAACGGTCTGGTAGCTTGTTCTTGGTTAGATATTTGATGCTGTTGATAAAGCATAACAATTTCTTCTTCTGATTGCACATCTGGCAGGTCGAAAGAATTCCACAAACCATCATAGTTAAACAGCCACAGATCCCCAGGTTTCTGCAATGGCGTAGTATATCTTTGACAATCAACATGCTGCACAAGAATAACCTGGTTTAGACTCGGCAAGAAGACACGTTTCTGAAGGAGTAAGACAACCTACGAAGAATCCCTCGAAGGATTTGGCACCAAATTTACCAGTCGGGTCCAATACAATACACGGTGATCCAAATGGTTCCAAAAATTCTAGTCAGGCTTTTGCTGATTTAGTAACTCGAAACACGTCTTGTTGTGAGGCTTAACTGTTAACACACGCTTCAAGGTGTAACACGCTGACGCGACTGTTTCACTCTAGAAACTGATTGGCAATTTCGAATCGGCTAGCATAGTTCTAGCAGTCTCAATCAGTGTCAAATTCTTTCGTTCAGCAACCCTGTTTTGATGTGGAGTATAAGGAGCACTTAATTCATGAAGAATCCCCTTTTTCATTGTAGTTTTTGAGCATCTGCTTGTTCTTGAACTCTGTACCGTTGTCACTGCGGATTTTCTTGATTGGCAAGTGAGACAGTTTCGAGCTTTCTGAAGAGGATCATTAGAGTTTCAAATGTTTAATCTTTGCTCTCCAGAAAGAAAACCCATGAGAATCTTGAATAATCATCTGTAACGACAAGGCAATATGGATCACCAGAAATGCTTTTGACGTTTAGTGGTTCAAAAAGATCCATATGTAGCCTCTCTAGTGGTAGCTTGATAGAATTCAATAGCTTTCGTGGGTGTGATTTCTTATGCTGCTTCTCCTTTTTACAGCTCAGACAATCATCGGATAATTGAAAATTCTTCAAATTAACACCCACCACTAGGTCGTTATGCACAAGATAATTCATCTCTCGCAGATGAATGTGCCCCATTTTCTATGCAAGTATAGACTCTTTCTCGGTAGCTTTGGAAACAAAGCATTGAACTTTCTTCGATGTTGTTGATGCGACACTCATATCAAGAACATAAAGATCATTTTCTCTCGGTGCACGCATCAGAATCTATTCCTCCAGAATCTTGATACCCGGTTTATAGATCAAGCATTTTTTATCATTGAAGTTCGTTGCGAATTTTTTGTCACAAATCTACGAAATGCTGAGTAGACGGTTTTCAAGTTTAGCAATGTAGTTCACTTTATCAAATGAAACTACTCCATTCATGAGAAATCCTTCACCGACAATCCTTCCTCCTTGCATTCCGGCAAAACCTACATATCCTCCTCGTTTCGCTTTAACGTCGTGTAACAACGCAAGCATCCCTGTCATGTGCCTGGAAGTTCCACTATCCATTATCCATTTAGACATTATCGATTGTGGGAGTCCCTACACACATGCGGAAGAAACTATTTAAACAAAGAAACCCAAGCCTGTTTAGTCTTGGGTGGGTTCGGAATGTGAAATTTCGGACCTACTTTGTTTTTGACGTTCTTTTTAGGCTCGGTTTTGTTTGGAACAGAAGGTTTCGGTTCTACCTTGGACGATTTTACTGTTGCCACCCTTTTTGCGTTTTCAGATTTGCCTTTATAGCATAAAATTTAGAATCCATTTGACGATATTTAGTTTATGTTTCACCAGTTTCAAAATTTGAATGACATTGAAGAGTTGGTTTAACATTTTTGTAGGATTCATTAGTTCTTTTCCAAATGAGAAATAGAGGGGCCTTCTAATTCTCGTCCTTGGTCAACTTTTTAGAATGAGAAACAGATTTTGGAGATTCTTGTGTGCAATATCTTGCAATGTTCCCAACAGTTTGACATTTGTAACACGTTCTAGTATCCTTTCAAACAAAAGATTCCATAACTTGTTTCCTATTTTCTTTCTCTTTCTTGAAATCATCATTCGATTGTGTTTCGATGATTTCTTTCTCCTTTTCTTTGTTGTTCCAAAAACAAAATTGATTTTCTTTGTAAAGTTTAGTTTTTGGAACTTATTGTTCATTCTTCGCTTTTGGAAATCCAAACACGCCCTCGGGATAATCTTTGTTTTTATGATAGTAGGGTCTAGTGACACATTTTGATTTAGAATAGAATGATACATCATGTTTATCTAAATCAGCATGACTTACCTCCACAAGCTGGAACAATTTATCAACAAGATCCAGATTCACGTTATGGATGGGAAAGTCCTCATCAGAAAATAGTTTATCAGATCCATGCATTTTATAAACTATTACATTTGGATCTGATGTTAAAATTGTCTTCCGATGTTTCAACATCAGACTCAGATATTTTAGATTCACTTTTCAACACATTTTCAACCACTGTTTTAACCACCTCAGAGTCACATTCATTTTCAGAAGTTGAGTAAGTTACGTCGATGTTTGTAGGCAACTCATTTGATTGTTCAGGTTTTAGTTTTAGATTGAGTGCCTTTTCCACCCCTGATGGCTTTTTATATGCATAACTATTCCACATAGGGGGTGGAACACGATCGTAACTCGCACTCTTGTTTTCAACCTTTTCTGATTCTTTTTTATTTTCAATCTTGGGTAAAATGTGATCAATGACGTAAGAGCTTGTTGAATAACAGATTAACAACTTGCTAACCCGTTCAGTTTCAGTTCTTACCTTCTCAAGCTCACTCTTTAGCTCAGTGATAGTATTTAAGTGAATATTAATGTCCATTTGCTTGTTGCTGTCGCTTTGAGCATAGAAAGAGTCCCATCATTTTCTCTTAGTGATTTTTCATACTGTTTAACAGTTCTACTCAATTTTTCGTACGCTTCTTTAGTTGATTTAAAATCACTTGACAAATTGTCTGTTAAACTTTTGAGCTCAGTATATCGTGTCTTTTACAACACATTCACTGCATGGCTCAGCACATTTTAAACATGATTTTTCTACTACATACTCACAATTGGACTCATTTACCTCGTTAACGTTTGCCATGCATGCTTTGACAGTTTCATCTGTCAACTTCTCCATCTGTTCATCAACTTTCTGTTCAACATCAGGCGTCTTCTGTTCTGCGCAAGATGATCGTTGAGTTCGTCTAAAGTAGCCTGCAAAAGTTTTCCACATATCGTTAGGCAGGAGGTGTTTACATGCACTGTTTAAAAGTTTCTCCTCTTCTTATGATGTGTGATAGTAATAATCATCTTCTGGCGCCTCATCAAAAGCTGCCTCTGATTCCTCTTTAGGTTCTTCGAGTCAGCAACCAGAGCTAAACTCTCATTCTTGGAAATATATTTATTCCAGTTAAAGCCCTCATCTTCTTGAGTTACCATTAGCGCTTTGTCGTTGGTCTCTGCCTGTTTATCTTCGATCTGCACCATGCGAGTTCTTGGTTGAGGAGGGTGGTAGATAGCCTTCTTGTAGTAGTCATCGGCAAATGGGTTCTTATTACCCTGAGCTTCTCTATTTGGGCATTCACGTTTAAAATAACCCTTTTCCCGACACTTAAAACAAGTAACTTTGGATTTGTCGAATCCCAGTTCTCCATCCAAACCTCCCAAGTTCTCTTTTCCTGTAATTTCCATGAAGCGTTGTGTGCGTCGAACAATAGATGCCATACACCACTTTATGTCAATCAACTTCATCTCTACTGGATCAATCTGATCATAGTCCTCTCTGGTCATTTCAGAATTTCCAATCCTTCCTACTACAAGACTGTGCATTCTAGAAATCGACATATGCTGCTTAGCGTTTTCTCATCAAAGTTTTGTGCATTCTGGAAATCGACAACGATATTGCAATGTAGTACCCTCTGAATAGGATTTGATTGACTAGTATGGTTGAGTTGGGGATTATTCGATCCATATGATGAATGTGGGCTTTGAGACGTGTTTGGATTGACTGTTGCAAATGATTGAAAACTGTTGTTTTGATTTGACGTTGGGCTTGGTGTACTATAAGCGTTAAAGGCAGTCTGGATCTTTCAAATTGTATTTGTGCAGCATTACTATTCTTGAAGTAAAGATTAACATCTTGTTGCACTTGAACGTTCTTGTTCTTCGACATCTTTTGCATTTCAAGTTCATGTCCCTCCAATATTCAGATCCATTCTTCAAAATGGTCAAACAGGTAGACCGTTCGCCTTGTGGCAAGGAATCAGCGAGTTTATCAACAAGTTCTTCATTCATCTTGGCGATTCCCATTCGCTTCAGTTGCACCACCAGATGACAATACCTTTCAATCAGCTGCTTAGCCGTCTCACCTTTGATCAAAGTAAATATGTCAAATGCTTTACTCAATAGCTACCTCTTCCCTTTATGCAATTGGGCACTTCCCTGGAACTTCAATCGAAGAGCATTCCACAATGATTGTGCATCATCATCATGTTATCATCACGTAAGTATGTCCTCTTTGATGGATTGTTGGAGAATGTTCATCATTTTCTTATCATTGATAAACTTTTCCCTTTCATACTCTGAAGTTGAGCTAGTGTCTTTTCGAGACCATTTTCACCAACGGGAGACTGAAACTTTTCTTCGATAGCAAACCAACAAGTAAAATGATTTGCCTGAACCCAGTTCATGAAACGTTCGCTCCAACTATTGAAGTCTTCCAGGTTCATTAGCTTTGGTGGTTTCGTGATAGTACCCATCTCGTTTTCGAGGTTCATGTTTTGTGTTGCAGTAGTCGTGACTACTGATGTAGCGAATGCGTTATAAAATTCAACTACCATTTTTCTGCAAAACGTTTAAACACACACTATCGAAAAACTGATTAGAACAGTAAAATTTTTTCCGTGTGGATGACAAAAATAGTTCGTGCGACCAAGATCCGTTCGTACGACTCATACTCGTGCGGACAAGATGATTTAAACAAACTACTCGTGCAAATTCAAAGAAATAACTCGTACGAATGACTTTCTCGTACGAGTGTATAGTTCGTGTGAATCACAGGTTCAAATTTTCAACTTTTAAATTTTAAGTACTTTTGATTACTCATTCGTACAAATGAATTAACTGGTTCGGTCAGTCGTTCGTGCGAGTGGTCTCTCTACCCGTACGAAACAACTTAGGTCACAAGACGGATGAATTTTACCAATTTTGTCATGATTAAGCTCGATTTTAGATCTTAAATTTTTAAGGATTGTTTAGAATTGATTTTAACGTGATATTCTAGAATCCTGTCAAATTTGTCCATAACTTTATCCAAATCCGAGATCAGTTTGGGAGAAATGTAGAAGTAGAAAGCGCAATAGTGAATCTAATCTCAAACAGTTCGTAGCCTGCAGAAACTGGACGTTTGTCAGCAGATCAGGCCTCAAGGCTCTGATACCACTTGTGAACAGGGGAGGCTCCTCCGATGAGCAACCGGTCTGATCTAACTCAGCTAGCAGTGGAGGAATTCATTGCTAGAGAGTATGACAAACGAAAAAAAAGATCTTACTTTTAAAATGCTCTTAATGTATTGATTGACGTGCAAAGTACAGACGCAAGTAAACAAATCAGCAGGGCTTCGCCATACCAACTGAACTAACACTTACTAGCTCTGATGTCACACGCTCAATTTTCACTAGCGGAGTTTTACCGCGAGGCGTGTGAATAAACCAGAATCTGAGACACTAGTAATATCGTACGACTCTATATGATTTATTTAAACGTTTTCCAAAAACATTTGTTTAACCATTCATAGTTATTTTCAAATTATCTTAGTCTCAAAGTTTAGCGGAAGCATTAGTTTCAAAGTTTAGCGGAAGCATTAGAGTAAAGTAAAGTAACGGGCGCCAACATAAACGCCAAAACCAAAAATCCCAAACAATATTCGTAAATAAGACTCGATAAAAATGTCTTGATCAATGCAGGTGAGTGCACCTAGCGCTCCTAGCGTCCTGAGAAACATGTAAAGAAACAAGTGTCAACATTAAAGAAGAGTGAGTTCATAAGTTTTTATAAGTTCACAAGTTTGGTTAAATGTTTGCTTTCCCCGTTATCCCTAACTCGGGATAATGATATAATTCCATTATTCCTAACCCGGAATAATAATGTTGGTTCGTTAAGTTCAATGTTAACATGTAGGTAACGAGACTAAAGTTACGTCACATAAGAGTTCGCGATCGAAGCTGACTGTTGTTGCCTCAGTGTTGCCAGGCCTATCACTGACCATGGCGAAAGTTAGGCCAAATTATTCACCCGTTGACCATACCCGGTCGGCTAGCGCGACTAGCTCGGGTGGGGCTTGTCGGGCCCAGTACTACTTATAATTTCCCCGCTATCTAACCCAATACTAACGATCCGAGAGTTTGTTGAGGACTTCCGTGATATAGCTACTTAGTGACCATAACGTACATTAACATTAACTTAGTTACCGAGTAGTTTAACGACGTTAATTTCGCATAACGTAAAAGATAGAGTTATAGAGTGTATACATGTTTCTCCCCATGTTGTTTAAAACCGGATAAAATAGGGGCCGTGAACTCACCTTAAATTGCTCGGTTAGAGTAACACAAAAGTAGCAAATGATGGGACCGCTAATCGCGTCCTAACATGTCAACCGATTTAGAGTTAGTGTGTGAACACACTGATACAAAACCCTACCCATAACTAACACACAGTGCGGCACACGTAATAACCAATTCGAAAACACAATCATCCATGCAAAGTATCATCATACCAAAATAATGATCAAACCAACTTGTCATAAACACAGATTAACCCATACAACACTTTGGTACACACAAACGCAAATTATCATGTTTCAGCTTGTACGCTCATAACTAGGCTGTTTTCGAGGATTTTTATAAAATAGTTCCAACATTCCAAAAACTCTAATTTTTTATAGGTAGTGCCAAATAAACTGTAGAATGTATGTAAAATTTTCAAGTCCTAATGTTTTACCAATTATTTATAAACATTTATATACTAGGCTGCAGTCAGATTCGTCGCTTTCTGACTGCAGTCCACGGGAAAAATTATTTAAAAATCATCATTCACCCAATTAACAAAATTCCAGTGGGAGTTTTCCGGAAATTTCCGTCTCCAGTTACTGTACAAATTTTGTGACCCAACCCCCTACAGAATATGAGGTCCGACTCCATAAACAACTAGCAAATTTTGCAGAATTTACGCAGCTTCAACTACTGCACTAAATGACCACTTAAAAATAGCAAACGACCTCATAAAAATATGAATCTGGCGCCATTAGAAGCGTTTTTCAAAAATAAACGTTTTAGGCTTCAGAAAATCCACTTTTCGATAAATAATGATCAGGTTACAGCCAACTGAAGTTGGCTGTAAATGTCATTCAGCAAACAGTTTTCGACTTTTATCGCATTAGAACATGCTTAAATGATCATGACGCTTAATAACAATGATTAACAACAGGTTTATTTGTCTAATATCATCATGTATATCAATATTCATGCAAACCCTAATTATATAACATGATCTTTAACACTAAAACGCAGCCTATGATTTTCGCATTCATCATAACATCACAATCGCAAAGAATCGCACAATCATCCAAACTAATCATAAATCACAACACTTTTCATACTAATAATCCTACCACTACACACAATCATGATCAAGATTATACAAACCCTAATGTGAATCGCAAAACAATTAAACCCTAACCTTGAAACAATGATGATTAGCGAACCGGGACAAGATTGGAATCAATCCGGGAGTTGTAGGGCTTGCGATCGTGAGGGGGGGGGCTGCCGTCGGTTCTCCTTGGGACAAGGGTTTTTTGTTTATTTTTTTGAAACTATAACATGCATACATACCAATATATAGCACAAGGGAAAAAGAAGGGTAGGGGGTGGGGGCGCGACCGCAAAGGGGGGGGGCAGTTTGGGTAAATGGCTTAGGCCTCAAGTTTAGGTTAGTTCCTTGGGCCGCAAGGAGGTGAGGTCGACACATTTCGCGGCTCGGTTCGGTTCGGCTATTTATTTATTTATTATTTTTATATAACTAATAATTGCGAAATCAAAGCGTGATATAATAATCTACAAAATCTACAAACGTCTAATAACACATAGCACGTAATTCACCCAATAGATTCACAAAGTTAGCGTAATTATTGCGAGCGTGTAATTTAATTCTCCGAATTAAATCAGCGTTGGAATGAATAACCGTGAAGTAGCGCGTTTAAGATACCTGGAAAGTCGGGATGTCACATTATCCCCACGTTGAAAGAATTTTCGTCCCGAAAATTGAGTAAACGCAGTTTAGAATGCAACGCACAAAGATTCAGTTTGTTAGCAATGGTACAAGTAATTCCCAGGCTGTCACATCATCCCCATGTTGAAAGAATTTTGTCCCGAAATTTAGTTGGCGGTAACGTTAGATTGCTGCTCCGCTGCAAAAAGGTGTGGGTATTTGCTTTTCATTTGGTCCTCTCTTTCCCACGTGAACTCCGGTCCACGCTTAGAGTCCCAACGAACCTTGACAATCGGTATCTTGCTGATGCCTTCGAGTCTTTATCTCACGATCCATGATCTCGATAGGTTGTTCCACAAAATGCAGTTGCTCATCCACTTGAATCTCATCCAATGGAATAACTAGGGTCTCATCTGATAGACACTTCTTCAGATTGGACACGTGAAAAACGTTGTGAACTCCACTGAGTTCGGTAGGAAGGTCTAATTGATAAGCTACGGGCCCGATACGCTTCGAGATCACAAATGGGCCTACGTACCGTGGGTTTAGTTTGCCTCGTTTCCCAAAACGGATTACACCCTTACAGGGTGACACCTTCAGTAGGACGCGGTCACCTACTTGAAATTCAAGCGGTTTGCGTCGTTGATCAGCGTAGCTTTTCTGTCGATCTCATGCCGCTGCCATGCGGTTTCTGATTTGTACAATCTTTTCAGTAGCCTCAAGTATCAACTCAGGACCTGTGAGTTGATTGTCACCGACTTCTGCCCAACAGACCGGTGATCTACATTTTCGACCGTATAATGCTTCAAACGGTGCTGCCTGAATACTCGTATGGTAACTGTTGTTATACGAGAATTTCACTACAGGTAGATGGATTTCCCAACTGTTCCCAAAGTCTACCACACATGCCCTAAGCATGTCTTCCAAGGTCTGAATGGTCCTTTCACTTTGACCATCCGTCTGAGGGTAATAAGATGTGCTCATATCTAAGCGTGCTTTCTGAAGTGACTGCCAAAAGTTAGACGTGAAACGAGCATCTCTGTCTGAGATGATGGACGTTGGCACCTCGTGCCGAGAAACTACTTCCTTAATGTAGATGCGAGTCAACTTATCCATCTTATATGTTTCTTTGATCGCTAGGAAGTGTGCGGACTTAGTTAGACGATCCACGATTACCCAGATGGTATCGCAACCACCCGGAGTTCGCGGGAGTTTAGTGATAAAGTCCATCGAGATCTGATTCCATTTCCACACTGGGATCTCAGGTTGTTGAAGTAGCCCTGATGGCTTCTGGTATTCCACCTTGACTTTCGCACAAGTCAAACACTTGCTCGCGTAGGTGGCTATTGCTTTCATGTTGGGCCACCAGTACGCAGCTTTAAGGTCTTGATACATCTTATCTGAACCAGATGGACGGAGTATCGGGATTTGAGCTTCGTCCATAACTAGCTTCCTGAGGTCTCCGTAGAGAGGTACCCATATACGATTCATGAAATACCGGGCACCATCGGTTTCACTTCCCAATCGCGTTCCATCTTTCCCACAGATTCGGCCTTGATGTTTTCTTCCTTAACTGCTTCTAGCTGCGCGTCGCATACTGTTCGGGTAACCCAGAATGAATTGTGAACTGTAGTGCTCGTACCCGACGAGGTTTCAAGTGCTCCTTTCTACTGAGGGCATCAGCTACCACGTTAGCCTTACCTGGGTGATACGGAATGGCACATTCATAATCGTTCAGGAGTTCGACCCAGCGACGCTGTCGCATGTTCAACTCCTTCTGGGCAAAGATATGCTGGAGGCTCTTGTGATCCGTGTAGATTGTGCACTTTGTTCCATATAGATAGTGTCTCCAAATCTTAAGTGCAAACACAACTGCTCCCAATTCCAGGTCATGTGTTGTGTAGTTTTTCTCGTGAACCTTCAACTGTCGGGATGCATACGCGATGACCTTATCACGTTGCATGAGTACACATCCCAATCCCTGAATGGAAGCGTCACAATATACCACAAAATCATCTGTCCCTTCTTGCAAGGACAAAATGGGTGCACTGCAAAGTTTCTGCTTCAGCAATTGAAATGCTGCTTCCTGCTTGTCACCCCAAGCATACTTAGTGCCTTTCTGGGTGAGAGTGGTAAGCGGTTGTGCGATCTTTGGAAATCCCTCGATGAAGCGTCTGTAGTAACCAGCCAAACCCAAAAATTGGCGGATCTCTGTCGGTGTCCTGGGTGCTTCCCAGTTCTTGATAGCAGCAATCTTGGTGAGATCAATGTGTATACCCTTTTCATTCACGATATGCCCGAGGAACTGAACTTCCCGAATCCAGAAATCACACTTCGAAAACTTGGCATATAGTTTCTCCTATTGAAGTAGTTCCAGCAATAATCGTAGATGCTCAGCATGTTCTTCTTCACCCTTAGAGTAGACGAGTATATCATCGATGAACACGATGACAAACTTGTCGAGATACGGCTTACACACGCGGTTCATGAGGTCAATGAACACCGCGGGTGCATTGGTGAGACCGAAGGGCATGACCAAGAACTCATAATGGCCATACCGAGTACGCAATGTCGTCTTGGAGATATCCTCCTCCCTGACGCGTAACTGTTGATAACCGGACCGTAGATCGATCTTAGAGTAGTAGCTTGACCCTTGAAGCTGGTCGAAGAGATCGTCGATGCGAGGTAATGGGTATCGGTTCTTGACGGTAACCTTATTAAGTTCCCTGTAGTCGATGCACATGCAGAAGGTCCCGTCCTTTTTCTTGACAAAGAGGACCGGAGCTCCCCATGGCGAAGTACTGGGTCGGATAAATCCTTTTTCCAACAATTCCTGAAGTTGGGTAGACAGCTCTTGCAGTACTGCTGGAGCTAGGCGGTACGGGGCCTTGGCGATAGGAGTCGCATGGTTCGCCAATTCGATTTCAAACTCCACTTGTCGATGTGGTGGAAGACCAGGTAACTCCTCTGGAAACACATCGGAAAAGTCACGGACGATGGGGATATTTTCAATCCGCTTCTCGTCCTTAGGCTGCTCGGTGACCAGTGCGAGCAAAGCG